>CAUYPK010087884.1:0-145570 GCA_963574355.1 Loris lydekkerianus | reverse complement strand
TTGCTATCCAGATTCTGAATCCGATTTCTGACATCTCAGCTATTTGTTTGTGCATGGGATCTTGTGCTGTGTCTGTCCCATTGATCCTTGGGGGAGTTGATCTACTCTGATTATTCATATTGCCAGAGTTTTTCTGTTGATTTCACCTCATGATTGTTTTTCACCATTGCCTCTGGCTGTTCTCAGAGTTGGGGAGGTGTCTCTCCAAGATTAGACCCCAGCAGGATCACTCTCTTGTTTCTGGATCTTTGTAGGGAGTGACCCTGTGTAGTTCCTCTGGGGCTTCCCCAGTCAGGGAGTTCTGGTTGTGGAAGCAGCCCCGGAGTATGACACACCCGGATCCAGCAACAGTGCGGGGGGTGGTACACATGGTTCTGGGAGTTCCTGGCACCCAGTAACTTTGGCACAGAGAGCCCAAGGCTCTAGTAGTCTCTGGCCAGGAGAAGGGCTCTGCACAGAGGCAAGGAGGGCTCTGGAGGGCACACGGCTACCCAAGTCCCTGGCCAGACGAGCAGGCCGGTGTGGAGCCAGGGAGGGTACAGAAAGGAGGATGCAGGTTTGCGCGGCTCCCGCAGTTCCTGGTCAGGGCATGCGGAGTCCCAGCAGGTGTGGGTTTGCGGGTCAGGGGTTGCGGCACAGCTCTTATGGAGGTCTGGGCGGCATGGAACCCAGGAGTTTGAGAGTGCTAGGAGGTGTGACGCCACGGCACTCTCTGTGAGCCCTTGACACATATTTACCGTAACCCCAGGACACAGCCGAAGAGCATGTTCCGGCTGGGTCCCCCTGGCAGGCGTGTGTGCAGGAGGAATGAAGCATCTTTCATTCCAAGCACTGAATGTGGAGTTGACACCTGGCCCTGAGCTGCTGGCAGTCTGTCCCTGGTGAAAGAAGGAGAAACTGTGTGTTGTTTACTGCGTGGGGCAGTCCCTGAGCCCTTGTGGGTGAAGTCAGGACTCTTTTTGTGATTTGGAACAAAGTAGCTGTTAAGTAAATGAAGAAGTGGTAGCCTTGTTAATTAATTAACTGGTGAGTTTATTATGAAGCTGTTGGAGTTCTCCCTTCCTGCTCCCTTGGTCCTGATGAAACCCACATCTCAGCCTGGTTTCTCTCCTTCCATGACTTCTGGACAGAGCTTTTGTCTATCTGTGTGGTTAGGAGTGGCCATGGTAGTGGCTAAATGGCGTGATTGCATATCCTGAGACTTGGATGCTTTGATTGCCTTCTCATCTAGGTTGTGACACTCGTGCCTTCCCCAACTCAAGCCCTCAGCTCCCTAGATCCCTGTGGGGCTCTGAATGGGAAGCCTCTTGACTTAGAGCAGCGGTTCTCAACCCGTGGGTCGCGACCCACAGGAACTGTATTAAAGGGTCACAGCATTAGGAAAGTTGAGAACCACTGACTTAGAGGCTTCCTGGCTAGGCCTCATCTGATTTTTTCCATATTCGTGATTTGGCTGCCAATGAATTCTTTTGCATTTCTGGCTTTAAGTTTAACACTCGAGGTTTTATTCTGACACTGGCTCTGTGTACCAGCTATGAAGTTGTGAAATCTCATTGGACAGAAGCAGAAAGCCCCTCTAGTACAAATGGATTGCAGTGGCATGCCAGGTAATAGGTCATGCAACTGCCTTTCTGGGTGGGCTTGTTTGCTTGACAGGGGGTTATGAATTGGAGTAGGGATTGAGTAGGGAGTAAATTCTTGTTACTTCTTTTGTGGCCCCAGAAGCCTCCTCTTCCAATCTATTGCTGTCACAGCGAGCCCTCAAGAATCTCTCTCCATCTCTGGGGGTTCAGGTGGGAATCACAGTGGGAAGGAGCATTCAAGTTCTGTTTCCATTCTTGTTGAGCTTTCTGAGGCCTTGGAAAAGTCACGGAACTTCAGAGCCTCTGTTCCCGTGTCTGTAAAGTGGGGTGACAACCCGCTTTCCTTGAAGCTCTGTTGTGAGAAGAGGAGCAGGTAGGAAGGGCGGTGCTTTTGGAGAACAGCACCCTGTGACTGTTAGTCACTGCTCTGAGGGGCCGTACTTCTTGCATCTCTAGACTGAGACACGCACACCTGATTCTGTCCTCCAGGACAGACATTTCAAAACTTCTTTTGGTAGCTACTGTTTAATGAGATTTTGATTGCTACAGAGCAGATTTTCACTCCTGTTTCACAATAGGGATTCCAGGGGGCAAAGACTGGTTGGTGGGCAGCTAGCTCACACCAAAAGTACTGACTGGCAAAAAGGTACTTGCCTGCATAACTGAAAGCAGCAAGAAGTTATTCCTTCCAGGCATTGAGAGCAAATGGGATCCTGTGGGTCCCGGCTCCTGGGGTTGGATGGGGTATGTTAGAACTTGGCGGTGTCAGTGTTTGTGCCATGTTCTCGGCAAGCCATTCATTGCCCTCTGCCCTATAGTGGAGGAGGGAAGCCTTATTGATTGCTTTCAGCTCTGGCAGGGGGCCTGCGTGAGGTAGCTGGAGAGAAGGCTAATATTTGCCCTGTTGTCTAACCTTGGCATTGAGAGTGGGCAGCCAGGATGCAGAAGCATTATCATCTAGTTAATGTCTTACAGTTTTATGTAAGAAGAGGGTCTCTTCACCACACCTGCAGATTCAGGCAGGGATGGGACAGAGAGAAAGCACCCTCTATCAGAACTTGGGTAAGTAATCTTAACATGAAGAAGATGTAAATTCGTTGAGGTGTAGTCACAGTGTGGGCCAGAACTCAGCAAGGTTTCTATCGTTATGTGCCCAAATGCAATAATTGAAAAATAGTTTAATGAATTACTTGTATTTGGAGCTCTGTAGTTCTTAATGTATTGCAAATTCCAAAGCAAGGAATCTGCAGAGTTTAGAGGCCCCACCTTTACCAACTATAAAAGACGGCAGTTGGGAAATGTTATGCCAGCTCTTGTTAAGACTGGAGTGTGGTCATCCCCACGTATTCCTCCCCTCTTAATTAACGTGTCTATTTCTCAGCTTTCACACAGTTCCTCTGCCTTAGGACACTCCTCTCTTGTATCCATGGGCTTCACGTTTGGTTATTTCCACTGTCAAGGAGACGGTAGGGTATTGTGATAAGGATGTGCTTGGGGAGCGGGTTTGATTTGGAAGGGCGGCTTTGAGAGTTACTGGGCAGATTTTAGCACTGCGGGGAAGAGACAGTGAGGGTGATGCTGTTGCCATATGAAGTTGTTCTGTTTCACCTCCTGAGAAGAGAGAGCTGAGGCAGTGAGAATCTTCTTTTCTCGGTTTGGAGGGAGAGAAGAGCGCAGAACACCCCAGCCAGGATTCTCTGTATTTATTGCATGCAGTGATGCCACCATGGGCTTACACCGGCCCACTGTGCAGACAGCTCAGTAGGGTTTCACGCTGACGTGTGACAGTGTCTCGCTGAGTGGCGTTCTTTACCGTTGTGTGTTTTTGAGGGCCGTCATGAGAATGTCATAGCTTCAATTAGAGCAATGAACAAACATTAAAATTTCTTATTAAACTTTGCAAGAGTTTAATGGTTTAATCCAATTTTATGGGGATAGTGTCATGAAGAAAACAGCAGTGTACAAATGGGTCAAATGTTTTCCTGAGGGGAAAGAAAGTGTCACTAAGGAAGAGAGGTCAGGGTGGCCAGTAATGAACAGAAACGACGGAAACATTGCAAAAGTTTATCGAATTGTGTGTCAAAAGCATTAGCTAACTGTGAGAAGCATAGCAGACCAAGTAAACATTGATAAACAGTTAGGAAAATCTTCACCGAGCGTCTTGGCGTGAGAAAGGTGTGTGTAAAAATGGTCCTGAAGGAGCTCACCGATGAACAAAAACAAAGGAGAGTTGAAGTTTGCCAAAATCTTGTGGAGAAACAAGACAATGTTTTGGCTCTGTTGTCATTGGTGATGAAACATGGGTGTACTAATGTGACCCTTCACCAAGGCATCAAAGTGCACGATGGAAGTCAGCCAGTTCTCCACGACTAAACAGGTTCTGTTAGTCCAAATCAAGAGGCAAGAAGATGTTGCTAACCTTTTTTTATTTTGGGGGGATTATTCATTATGAATTTGCAAAAACTGGACAAACGGTTAACCAAGTTCACTATTTGAAAGTGCTTAAAAGGCTGTGTGAAAAAATTAGATGAAAATAACATGTACTTTTTGCCAACCCATGACTCCTCCATCACGCTGATGCACCAGCTCACACAGCACTGTCTGTGAGGGAGTCTTTAGCCAGTACACACATAACTACATTGGAATGCCCTTACCTGGTCAGGTCTCCAATGCCTTTTTTCTTTACCTGAAGATAAAAAAAATACTGAAAGGAAGACTTTTTTTGATGACATTTAGGACATCAAGGGTAATAATACTATGACAGCTCTGATAGCCATTCCCGAAAGAGTTTCAAAATTGCTTTGGAGGGTGGAGTAGGCTCTGTCACTAGATACACAGCTTCCCAAGGGGAGGACTTCAAAGGTGACCATAGTGGTTCAGCAATGAGGTATGAGCACTTTTTCTAGGATGAGTTTACAAACTTTACAACATACAGGGTTGGACCTTATATGTCAGTGGAGCCTGTATTTGGTGTAGAGGGTGAAAATCACTTGAATGAGACACTGGCTTCACCCTCATGGAGTTCTCATCTCATAACACAGCACAAAAGATCCCAAATTGTCACTACGAGATAATGAGACGATGGTCAGCAGGTCTGGAGATTCCTGGGTCTTGATGGAAATCCAGCCTTCTTTGCTTTGTCCCAGAGCCTCCCCTTACAGGCCTGTAGGAATTCTGTTCTGGGTAAGTGTACAGACCAGTAGATCAGATTTGCACTGCAGACACATTCCTATCCTGTCAGGGAGATAGTAGATCTTTTGAATATTATTCTAGAAGGATCTTGTGGCAATGGTGCTTCATTTGGGAAAGGAAGTTCTCATTTTATTGGTTCATTATACTCTCTGTCCTGAGACTAAAAGGTAAGGTCT
The DNA here is from genome assembly GCA_963574355.1 of Loris lydekkerianus. Lineage (NCBI taxonomy): Eukaryota > Metazoa > Chordata > Mammalia > Primates > Lorisidae > Loris > Loris lydekkerianus. Next base: position 140,619 of record CAUYPK010087884.1, on the reverse strand, counting down.
TTTAAACTTTACATTCAGGTCAAAAGAAACGAAACCATTCTGTGTGTGAGGCCATCACTGGTTTTTCACTGGGGCAGGGGGCTGACATCAGGCCTCCCACCAGGAGAGGAGAAGCAGAGTTGACTATTCTGAAGATTCCCTTTAGGTGTGAGTCTAGAACCACAGTTAGTTTCTGAGATTTGTCTCCAAGAAAACAAGCGGAGTTTGTCGTTCAACTTTCTCATGCTGCTCAAACCAGAGGGAGGTATTTCTTGTTTGCTCAGATGAGCTGAAAGCTTTTCCTTCTCCTTGAACCTCGCCAGGAGCAAAAGAAGGCATGTGAGAGATTAGCATGTGAGATTTTTCTAGATTTCCTTCAGAAGAAAGGCTTTATAGATGGTGCAAGCTGATGAAACCTGTTGACATTTTTTACCACTGGGCATCAGTCTCTTGCATTCTTGCTAGTGGCCCATGTGTCACCCTGTCATTGATACGGTATTACTTATTTAATCATATTTACATTGTCAATCAGTTATAAAAAAAAAAAAAAAAGATGCTCCCATGACAAGATTTTTATTTTTCTAGGACAGAATTCTAAACATGGGCTAACTGGGATCTTTTTTGACAGATATTAGCAAACCATTTCAAAGCTGAGGAGCTTGTGGGGCTGTCTCTGATTGGGGGCTCCCCGGTAGTTTGTTTGGTTTTTAGCTTCTTTGCAAATTCTTTTGAGAGACCATATTAGAGTATTGGGAGTTTGGCCTTTGTAACAAGAGAATACATTTAATTCTTGGACAAATTTTTTTTTTTAACTTTTCTAATTATTCTTCCTGTGAAGGAAACCCAGCTATGCAGATACCAGCTGAGAATCTTGCATTCCTGAAAGCTGCCGCACCCCCGGTGGCAAGTGGTGGGGTGCTGGGCTTTGTGATGTGGCCACTGCCCTCAGCTGTGTTTACCCCAGCTCTTCAGGGGCAGCTCCAGGAGGCTGACGTCTGAGCTTTACATCAGTCACAACCCAGCACAACATAGGGAGGGACCTCGTGCAAAGTCTTTGTGTTAGGAGAGAGAAAAGCTCTCATTTAGTAAACTGGACAAAGTAAATACACTTAGCTAATTGAGAAGGTAGGTTTTCCACTGACCCTGGAAATATACCTCGCTAACCCTGTGATATGGTCACTTTTACTAGGGTCTCCTTTTTCAAAAACATGGAAACAAAACAGACATAACATAAAAATGTACTACTTTAACCATTTTTGAATGTATAATTCACTGACATTGAGTCCATTCAAATTGTTGTGCAACCATCACCACTGTCTGTCTCCAGAACATTTCTATCATCCAAAAGCCACATCTCCTTTTAACCAAAGGAAAGGCATTTTTGAACTATATGTCACATAACTTTATAGTCACCAAAGAGTCTTCAGTTCTAGTTAAACTTTTTGAAAGATCAGAGCTTGGGATATTTGAAACATTTGGGGTGTAAATAACACATGTCCTTGCTCCTGAAATTTGCCCAAGCTGACCCCAGTTGGTAACTGGCTGGTAGAAGTCACTCACCCCAAGCCAAATAATACAGTCTGTGACGATAGGAAGGGAAAGCAGTTCGCCTCCGCCTGCCTCCGCCTGCCTCCACCTCCCCAGGCCTGAGCCTTGCCAGCACTTGCTTGGTTTGTCCTCATCATCGAGCCAGCACCAGGGAATTAGTGGTGTTTTGCTTTTTAGCAGGTCACAGGGTATAGCCTCCATAAGTCACATTGTGACTTTAGTGCAGGTGGGAAGACACCTCATCTTTCCCCAAACAAACTTGTTCTGAAGACTTTGATGTCTCTGCAGAGAGACTTGTATATGTTAGAGGAAGTTGATCTCTGGCCCAATTCTGTAGGACTCTCAAGGGGCAGGTGTCAAGGTAGAAGATGGGATACCTGGGTGATTAGACAGTAGAAAAGGAGACAACAACAAAAATCAGAAAAGAAAATGCAGCTAAGCCTGTGAGGGAGAAAGATCAGCCCCTATCTTCTGTAAAAATGTGATTTTAAAAAAAGCGATCCAGCGTGTCTAGCATCCCAGGTCACTCACCTGTTCTGTAAGATGACAGACCAGAATACTGCCTATAGGCACCTGGACTCTTTCTGAAAGAACAGTGGGTACTTCTTCCCGTCCTCACCTTCCCCTTTTCTGCTGATCAAGGTTCTGACCTTCCTTTCTGCTCCCCTCCAGAGGCTGGAGAAAGCTTAGGGAAAACAAAACAAAACTCAGAACCCAACTCTATTTAGCTGGTCTGGTTTGAGCACATTAGGCAATGAACTCATTCTACTAATTGTAATTAATGTGAGGCCTTTAGCAGGTTATCAGCTCCTCAAACTTCAGAGGGCTCTGCTTTGATCTGCCTCCTCCTCCTAACTGCCTCCTGCTAACTGGTTTTTATGCAACAGAAGCAACCACCAGCCCTACTCTTTAGAAAAAAGCAAGGCCAGGCTTTAGAAAAGGAACTCTCAGATGTTTTCACTTGTCCTGCAAATTGAATGTCCTTTACCTTTTCAGCCCTTTGGAGTTGCTAAGACACTGCTATTTTGGAGGAAGGGTAATTAAATTTTGATTTTGATTTTAATTTAAAGACAGGGCAAGCATGGTTATCCCTGCTCCTTAAATGAATGGGTGCCAGAGAGCAAGGGACAGGGCTGTGTCCAGATCAATGCTGGGAACTCAATGGTATTCAGCTGCCAGAGAGAGTGGCTTTGACATGGTTCTCTGTGGCAAGCACTGCTTAACTTTTGGGGAGAAATACTCAGGAGGCCCGTGTGTGCCAGGAAACTGGCGACTCTGGGCTTGATTAATTTATGGGTGTAATTTAAGAGCCCGGTTCTCCGGGATGCATGTTTGCTGAGCCTGTAGACATGAGGCCTCTTTGCTCGATGGATGTTTTTTATGGCCTTTGCTAGGTCGGAGCAAAAGTTGTAGATCTCTTATGAGCAAACATATTACTGTGTCCAGAGGCGGACTGGCATGTTATAAAATTTCAATGGTCAATTAACGAAGATTTATTCTTTGTCACTCAGGTATTTTCTCTTTCTCTCTCTCAATAATTGCCTTTTGGAATGAAGCAGGCTTTAGTGGGGTTATGGCTCCACGCTCCAGAGAGGGCTGGAGAGAGCCCATCTTGGTATTTAAACTCTAAGCAGTGGGGCTTTCTGCTTTAGCAGAGTGGACACTGGAAGGGAGAGGGAGGGAGCGGACGCGTGTATTTTTTAAAGCACTTCAGTCTGTGTTTACTACGCGTTTATTTGGTGGAACCTCATTCCAGCAGTGCAGCCAACTGTCCCATCAGCAGCCGCACCCTTTGGACTGCTTTCCAGTCTGTCTTAATTTGGAATTCACACAGGGACCTTTGAGTTGCTATTTTAAAGTTTCTCGTTCTGTTCCAGGTCCATGCACTGTACCTTTGCAACCTGCTGAACTCAGGGAAAATAATAATAATAATAATGTACACACACACACATACACACACACACCCTGTAGTAAAGAAACAGAGATGAGCTGCTTGCCAGCCTTCCTGTTTCCATGTATAATAGAACCTCTGTAAGTTAACCACCCAGGGGACTGTAACCAACTGGTCAACTTACGGAGATGGTCCACATAAGGACCTAGGCCTACTGTGCTGATATGTGCAGGGAGATGACCTATGAAAATTAGGCCAACTTAAGGAGGTGGTCGACCATGGAGGTTCTACTGTATACATTTTACTACCTGCCCTCCCACCTCCACCCCAGAAAAAGAAAGACCTGTTTTATATATGTAATATCTGAGAGTTAAAATGCTATAAGAGAATCTTGTCTGAAATTGTAAATCTTCCTGATGGAGACAATGTGATTTTTGTTATCATCTGGAAGAAGGGGTGAGGTAGCACTGGGCTTCAGTCTTTCACCTGGAGATATAATTCATTGGCTGATTCTTTTTATATCAGTTTGCTGTTCAAAGTTGCCAACTGGAAGGTTTTGGTCTGCCCAGGGCCTGGTGAGGCTCCTGGTGGGGATGGCATGTTGGCTGTTGGTCATTGTTACCATTGCCTCTGCCTTCTTCCCAAGTGCCCACCAGGCCAGGCCATGGAGGGGCCTTGGCACTGCCCAGCCTGTGTCCTCTGCAGTCTGAATTCTGCTGTCACCCCAATTTTTCAGAAGTTACGCAGAAGTCGGGGCTGTCATCCACTTCCTGATCACTGTTTTTAATGTTCTGATGGATTCCGAGGGGAATCCCGTAGCTGAAGGACGGGAGAAGAGTGCAGGACCTGGCAGGCGGATGCTGGCACCCGGGGACCTTTTGCAAGACGTTCAGGCCTCCTTCTCCAACTTGTTTAAGGGCAGAGAATAAGGTTGCAAAGGAAATCAAAGCCTGATGTGGAGAAACGAAACATGAGACCTCCTGACTTTTAAAAAACATTTTAAATAACATTCTCTAAGGTTTCATTTTATACTGAAGGCAGCTGTAATAAGTTTTGGAAGACAGTGTAAGGTTTCTATTACAGAGTGATCCCGCTTGCAGTTTTTGTACCAGAAGTGAGAAATGAGCTGGGGGTGGGCGGGGGAGAAGGGGGTGGTAAGGAGGTTATTTTGTATAAGGTGAGAAAATTTGCAAAGATGAATTCAAGACTGTCGTAAGCATGTAACATTTCGAATGCTGTAATTTGTGAATGCAATAACATTAAACCATTGCAAAGGTTGGTTTGGGGTGTATGTGTGTGTGGATGTGAGAGTAGTCTGGATGGCGATGGAATAACTTAATAACTGGCTCGGCAGCACTTTGACCACAAGTAAAACAAGACCGCCGCTCTGCATGCAGGGGCTTTGCCAGTGTTGCCCCAGCGACTACATTCCCCGTGGAAGGCTGGCGCGGGCCGGAGATGTCGGGCCGTATGAAAGCACTCATTGTTCATGGGGCATCATTATTTGGTATTATATGCACAATGTTTGCTTGTGAAACGATTTATTCGGAACAAGTATGTTTAAGAAAAGAGGACTTGGTTTGAAATTCAGTTGATCTGGCTGATGACATTTAAGATTTTAGAGTACCTTTGTTTCTAAGAATAGCTATTTAGGCCTACTGCAAGTATTTATCTGAAGACACCCCCCCACACACACACATACACACACATACATGCACTGAGAGTGCAAAGCTGGAAAACTGAGCCAGGGAATGAATTGATACCTAAAGTTCACTGTTCTAATGGGAAGGAGTAAATCTCCTTAATATTTGCTAGATACAAAGGAGCATGGTTTGTGAACTTGGCTGGCAACTTCCAGCCCAGAGGACAGCCTCACCTCATGCTGAGAAGTCTCTTGGTAGGAAGCCTGGGGAAGAGTGAGAAGAAGTATGTGTGTGTGTGTGTGTGTGTGTTTGTGTGTGTGTATGTGTGTAACTCCTTCCTTCCCATGCGGGTGAGGCTGGTAGGGATTCACCCAGACCTCGGTCACTGCCAATTGCTAACAGGTTCCTGCAGCTTTGAGGCCTGACGTCTCAGGGGTGGAGACTTGCTGCAGCCTGTCCCTGGGCCAGTGCATATCTGACCAAGAATAAGGGTTTCATGTGATGCTTGCAGGGATCCACCTGTGAGATTTTTCTGACCATAAAAACTAGAACACTTGACTTCTGGTTCTTTCCTCGGCTTATGTGGGTGCTATTTGGGTAAACGAATGGCTTCTTTGGGGCTCTGAAATCCTTATCATTATCGTGTGAAAATGTCAGTGTCCGTGAAGTGATGGGGGATTCTGTAATGAAATGTGCTAAGAATAACCCCTAGCACCTTTCGTTTGTTTTAATAAAGTTTTTTAAAGGCCAGTAACAGGCGTATGCAGTAAAATCAATTTGCACGTGGTCTGGCTCTTGCCCAACAAATTCTCTTCAATATTTTCATTTGTAAGGCCCAAATCTAGGAGGGTGTGGCTATCTATTGCTCTGATTTGTCGTTTCCAGCCCAGTGCTCAGGGCCCCCCATGTGTAGTGTAGAGACATCTATAAGTGTATTGAGCTGGCTGTGATTTCTGCATCTCCTTTGGCTATTTTTTAAGCTGGAGGCTAAAGTTAGAGTTACTCACAGCTGGGGGAGGCTGGATGGTGCAGGTCTGCAGGGATGGAGTTGTATTTGTGAATGGACCCATGACTGGGTTTTGTGTGGCTCTTGGCAGAGCAGCCATGTAGGAAGGTTCCAGTGAGTTTGTGATTTACAGGGACAAAATCACACAACAGTTGGTCTGCTGCTTAATTCTTCTATCCTATTGTTGTAAGAACACTAAACGTGAGATCTTCCGTCTTGGCACATTTTTAAGTGTGTAATACTCTATTGCTGGCTATAAGCGCCGTGCTGGAAGTCGGATCTCTGCAGCTCACTAGTCTCTCTTGCATGACTGAACCTGTATGCCCTGTGACTAGCAACTCCCACTGCCCCTGGCAGCCACAATCCTACTCTTTGATTCTATGAATTTGGATAATTTAGACACCCCATAGAAGTGGAATCATGTAATATTTTTCTTTCTGTAGCTGTCCTGTTTCACTCAGCATGATGCCTTCTTCATTATCACACATTACAAGATTTCCTTCTTTTTAAAAGCTGAATGGGGCCAGGTACTGTGGCTCACACCTGTAATCCCAGCACTCTGGGAGGTTGAGGAAGGTAGATTGCTTGAGTTTAGGAGTTTGAGACCAGCCTGAGCAAGAGCAAGACCCCACCTCTACTAAAAATAGAAAAACTAGCTGGTGGTAGTGGTGTACGCTTGTTAACCCAGTTATTCAGGGGCTCAAGCCCAAGCATTTGAGGTTTCCGTGAGCTATGATGACACCATGGGGCTCTACCCAGGGTGACAGAGTGAGACTCTGGCTAAAAAACTCCCCAAACACTGAATGGTGGTCCATGTATCTACAGACTCACATTTTTAATTGTATTGATTCACCTGTCAATGGATATTTCGGGTGTTTCCGTATCTTTGCCATTGTGAGCAGTGCTGTAATGAACATGCCAAGAAAAGTACACTTGTGTCTCTAGTAAGCACCAGGTGTAGGGTAACTAACATTTGATATTGATCAAAGAAATGAATGGGGGGTGGGTAAAGAATGAATGGATGGAGTAAATTCCACAATAAAGAGATGAACTCTGTTGTTAATGTGGCCTCTTTATAATTTGGAGCTTCGGCTTTTAATTTAATTTTGTAAACTAGGGACAGACGTCTTCTCAGAGCATCTTAGAAATGCATGGGCAGACACTGTGCCTGTGGGAGCCCTTCTTGGCATCTAACCTCAAAGTTAGTGTTGTCACTTGCCTGGGTCTTTGAGATTATCACAAGTGGAACCAGTGAAGAGGCTCCACTTCTGCTGCCGTCTGTCTTTTAGATTGTCAAAGTAAAATCTTTTCCCTTATTCATTTGGTGGCCATGGGCAGCACAAAGCTTGGACATAAGTGCTTTTCCCAATTTTCTAAGTAAGTATTCTTTCCACATGGGTCGTGCTCCAGCAGCGTCCTTTGAAGTCCTTTTTGTTCTGCATGGGGCCGCAGTGTTATTCCAAGGGAGTCAACTGGCAGACTTGAGGCCCTCTGGCCTGAGCTCACTGACAGCCTTCTGGACAGTGGGGCTGATTCCTGGCCCCTTCTCCCATCCCTGCCCTTCCTTTCTTCCCTTTCTTTACCAGAGCGATCGCCACACCGGCCCATCCTCCAAGCTGGACTGCCGGCAAATGCCTCCACGGTGGTTGGAGGGGACGTGGAGTTTGTCTGCAAAGTTTACAGTGACGCCCAGCCCCACATCCAGTGGATCAAGCATGTGGAAAAGAATGGCAGTAAATACGGGCCAGACGGGCTGCCCTACCTCAAGGTTCTCAAGGTGAGGACTTTCTGAATCTGAAGGTGCCCACTGCCGCGGTCTCCTTAATGGGTTTGGCCTTTAAGTTCCTGTTGGATTTGAGAGACGATGATCCCTTCTCTCTTTTTTGACTGGCCAGTAGAAAACATGTTAAGGAATTAGCAGATCTTTAGGCTTGATAATAAAATTTCATAAGGGAGCCGTGGCCTAGGGAAGAACTGCTAAGGTTGGAGACCGAATAGTTCAGCTGCTTATCAGCCCTGAGATCTTAGACACTGAGGCTTAGCTGCACATCACGATATCATCTCCCCTGTAAGGTGTCTGTGCAGAATAAAGTGGATGGAGTAGGTGGAAAGAGCTCTGTAAGCTCTAGACATTATAACCCATGTTTATTTTTACTGATATTGTTTGCTTTTGATGTGATGTTAGGATCCAGTTTCAGTAGCCACCTTTTTGAAATAATTTAGATTTTCTTTTTCTTTTTTTTTTTTTTTTTAATTCCTTAATCTTTGAAATCCATTTACATGTGATTTAGGCAATAGACTTTTTAGGAAGTGTTTCTGCACTGGTATAATGCTGAAATCGAGAAGCATCTTTGCCCTTGTATATTTTGTTTGGCGCTTTGCAATTTCCCATTGTCATAGCAGCAGCCTCTTTATGCTTTTAGACCTAGCTGGTCCTTCAGGAGGGTGATAGAAGTGGCAGCTAAGTCTGAGCAGCTAGTTCTTAGCTCCCTGCCTGTTACGTATCCCATATTTAGTGGCTCATAGAGAACATCCATTAAAAGAACATTTTTCCAATATAGCCATAAAGTGGCTCAACGAAGAACTCTAAACTAATGAGGTGTTCTCACCATATGAGAACCAAGGACCAAAACGTGCTGGGGAGAGATGACCCACCCGGGGTCGTCACTCACACCCTTCCTCCCTTCCTTGTCACGCCTTTCTCTCATCCACCCCTTAATTTACTTTATTCTTTCAAAGCCCACGGCCCTGTCATGCCACCATTTAGATGTACGTAGGTTGTTTTCTTGTGGTGTGTTGGTGGTGGGACCATAGGCAGCACTAAGTCCTTCCTGGCTGGCCGTTATATTGTTCTCCTGTGTCTGTTCCAGCACTCGGGGATAAATAGTTCCAATGCAGAAGTGCTGGCTCTGTTCAATGTGACTGAGGCGGATGCTGGGGAGTATATATGTAAGGTCTCCAATTATATAGGGCAGGCCAACCAGTCTGCCTGGCTCACGGTCCTGCCCAAACAGCAAGGTAACAACGTTTTTGTTTTTGTCTTTTTTTTAAAAAAAAAAAAAAAAGAAAGAAAGCTGGATATAGAAGCTGAAAAGACTTGGTGCTTTGGGAGACTGCAGGCAGCTTATAGGCTAACTCTTGTGGCCTTGGTATATTCACGATGATCTTTCTTCGGTCATGCAGCTGGTATAATGCCAGTCGCCATGGAAAAATGCCCACAATGTTCAAAGTGCTTGCTCCCATTCCTTCTAAAGATTACGCTCCATCCACACCCAGTTTTTAAGTCGTTCCTTCTGGTTTATCTTGTCTGGGTTGCACATTTCCCATCATTACTGCACATTAGCACCGTTTTAAGCACACACCTACTTGCTCATTAAGTTCGTGGCATTTGCGTATCGGCAGAATTCATGTCTCCTACCCGAAGTTTTTGGAGACGCACTGGTGTGATCTCATTGGCCGAACAAAGCATCCTTCCTTTGGATGCACACCCCATCCTGTGATGGTTCATTTTCCCGAGTGAATGTCCTGCTGGGTGCCACGGAAGGCAGGATGTTGGCTTTGTCTAATTCACATTCGAATGTTTATGTTAAAAAAGAAGAAAAAGCCAAGCTTTTTTGTTTTCAAGGTCATACTTTCTTCCATTTTCTTTTCCCAATGCTTTGTAAGCCAAGATGGTTTTGTAGAAGTGAAAATAGCACCAGAGCCTGGTGACCAAGACAGCCTTCCTCCCCGTGGGAGGTGTCCACCTGTGCTCACCTGCGGTCCTCCACTTCCCAACATTTAGATCCGTCCATTTCTTGCGGCAGGAGTCTGCAGCCCACAGGACCAGACCCAGCTTGTCCTTCTGGGCTCTATACTGTAGCACTCCAGCCCTACACCCCAAATCCAAACCAAAGCACAGGCCAAGAGAATGGCCTCCGTGGGCTGATTTTTCCATGCGTTTGATCGTGTGCATGCCTGGGCGATGCCGCCGGTGTGGTGATGGGCCTTGGAGGTGAGCTGGTCAGTGTCGCTCAGTGTCTCTTGGTTGTGGGCTTTGTGGATGGGCTGCAGTCGGAATCTCCTGGTGGCCAGCACCTCCTGGAGCCCCCCGGGGCGACGCCTCGTGGTTCCATGGCCCCCTCCACAATCATTCCTGTGTTGTCTAGCCTTTTTCCTGCTTCCCTTGTTTTCTAGGCCGCCGGTGTTAACACCACGGACAAAGAGATTGAGGTTCTCTATATTCGGAATGTAACTTTTGAGGATGCGGGGGAATATACGTGCTTGGCGGGTAATTCTATTGGGATATCCTTTCACTCTGCATGGTTGACAGTTCTGCCAGGTATATACTGCTCTTTCTCTCTGGGTTTTTTCCCCTTTTCTTGGTTGATTGCTATAAAATTAACACAGCTTCTGTTAGCAGAAATGGCTCCTTTTATCCTTGCATAAAGATAAAAAACGATGTTAAAAATTATCCCCCAGAGATAAGAAAGTGGCCTTGGAAATTCACTTAACAACAGAGATCCCACACTCAACATTTATGATCAAGTAAAATTTCAACCTTCAAACCTAAAGGGATCTAATACTTTTAGTGAGTCATTGAGCCAGTGTATAAGTTAGCCCCTCCCCCGCTCATGTTACGGAAACAGTTGAAATTACTTTGTAAAATTCAAAGTAATTTCTTTCTCATTTCAAATTCCATTTTGCTAAAATCCCATATGTGTTTTTATTACTTCCGACCCACTTTGTGTTCTTAATGAGATGTAAATAGAGGGGTGTATATTGAGGTGCCCGTGGAGAGGCCCCTCTGAACAGTTGGGTGCACAGAAGCAGTGTGTTACCTTCCTCGGGGCAGTGGCCTGTTGCATGTTGCGAAAATGGACTCCTGTTTGCTTTTATTGCAAAGCATGCTCTTGCCATCTTGGGCTTGATATTATTTCTGCCTTCTGGAGAAATAAACATCAGAGAAGCCCGGTTGCCTAAACATTGCTGCTGTTTGAATCTTTAACTGACATCTCTATTCTAGCGCAACTTTCTCGTTAAACACTGTCCTTTCTGATGCCTCTGCCTCTTTTGCCATTGCCTTTGTGCAACTGCGTAGACTGTGGTTTGCTAGCCTGTAATGTTCCACTCCAGTTATTAATTCCTTATTTTTAGCATACAGTGCCTACCTGCATGCTTATTTTATTATCTAGTAAAAATAAATCGTTTCATGTTGCGCTGTTGCTGCTCAGAGTTTTGAATGTCTTGCAAATATTTTTCTGATTAAAATGTATAAGCTTTAAATAATGCCATTGCATCCATTTTTCCTTGTGATGTGAATCTGCTCTGTGAATATTTGCTTTAGAACAATGAGATGCCTCTTACGTGGAGCTTGCTTTGACTTGCAGTACTGTGTTCTGTGAGTGCCTCATTGGCGCTGCTTAACCAGTTTGCCTGACAGTGCTAGCCCATTAACTAAGAATGCAGTTTGAAAAAAATAACTATTTGGAAATACACTGCTTGCAGATTGATCATTGAGGACTAAGAGAGGACAGGCATTGGAAGTTATAAGAATGGTTGAATTAAGTAATTATGTGTACTCACTCACCTGCAGTACCATTTATATTTTTTCTTTAAGAATGTTGTAGTGGCGTATGACTATAACCAGAAACACAAAAATTTAAATGACCATTAAGGATTATGGTAAACTTTATATATATATAGTGTGGACCAACTTGGTCTTACATATTAAACACATTGATTAGTTTAATTGAATAGCGTGCTGGACTGTATTAAGGAACTCACTCGAAAGTTTTTCGGGCCAGCTTTCTAGATGAATATTCATGTCATGTGGAATTGTGTTTATCTGGGGCAAATTGGAGAATAGCGTTGTCACTGTCTCCTTAGAAACAAAAATGGGCATTGTTGATATTTAAGAATTTTTCATATGGTTTGTGTTCAGAGACCATCATGGAGGACAGTCCTTTCACTGTGGGGGCAGCTGGTTGTTCTCTGCTGCCCAGGTGTCTAACAGAATGTGGCCTTGTAGCCTGTCCTTTGTGACTTGGTGGCAGCCACCCACCAGATTGCAGATGCACACTGAGGCTAGAGACAGTGATCACCCCGGCCCGGTGGTAAAATGAGGAGCCCTTAGTTAGTCCTCTTCCCTTGGGAGAAGCCCCAGGATAAGGCCATGCCCACCTTGCCTTGACATTGGTCATTGCCATTTGAGTCCTTCAGTTCTGCTGTGACGGGTCCATCTGGTGCGCTAACTCTGTGGCCTGCTTATCTCTCCTTCCCCTGTGACCTGCGATCTAGCTCCCGTAAGAGAAAAGGAGATCACAGCTTCCCCAGACTACCTGGAGATAGCCATTTACTGCATAGGGGTCTTCTTAATCACCTGTATGGTGGTCACAGTCGTCCTGTGCCGAATGAAGACCACGACAAAGAAGCCAGACTTCAGCAGCCAGCCAGCTGTGCACAAGCTGACCAAGCGCATCCCCCTGCGGAGACAGGTAACAGAAAGTAGATAAAGAGTTTAAAGAGCCTTACACCTGCCCGTGCCCCAGCCAGCTCTTGGATCTTCTCCTCTGCTTTGATGTGGGCGAATTCTGTGAGCGTCCACATGCGGGTGGGTCTGACGTGCTGCTTGGCGATTGCCCAGTTAGTGTTTTGAACCTACATCGTCTTATCGTGGTGCCTAACGGGGATGAACAGAGTCTAGTTCCAAGGGCAAGAAAGGACGACAGTGTGAGATCCAGAGCAGGAGTCATCAGGACTGAAAATCACTCTGGGGCAATTCCCCTCGACTCTGCTCAAGTGTAAGTGGCCTCTTCAAAGTGCAGGCCACACGTGTCTCCTGTGATCTGATACTTTTTCTGAGATAGGCATGAATCATTCTCATGGGCCTTATGTCACTAGTAGGAAAGAGACTCTATTTTTCTTAGGCATTTTGAAGTTAAGATCAGAAACCTATGCTTAGGGCTGCATCTGACCCACTGCTTGATTTAAAGTGATGCATGATGTCTTTCTAATACAGAATTTTGCCTTAACCCCTTTAATTCTTAAAATAGAATCGTATACATATATCATGTTGTTAATAAATCACATGTGTGGCTGGATTCAATGTTAGAATGATTTTTTATGGAACCTGTGACAGATTATTTCTATACTTAAGCTTGATCTTTCGTGGATACTCTTTGCTTATGTGTGCCCCCTGATTGATTTAATTTTGCTTTGAGGAATTTGGGGCAAGGTAGAGCCTCCACCCCTGCCATAAACCAAAGCCCTGCAAAGGTGTGCAGTGCAAGAAACCCTCTGACTCTTTTGTGCTTGTCCATGAAGACTTAAGAAGAAGGCAGGTGTGAATGCAAAGTGGTTATCAGTATTTGGAACTTGGTTCCAATACAGATCTTTTTGAAATAGCAAGTAAAATGGCTCTATTTCAGTGTGTATTTTAGTAGAATTTATGAGGCACTTGTTAAAATTGCAAGCTCCTTATTCTCAGTCCCAGAGACTCTTGGATGGAGCCAGGAATCTGTATTTTAAACAAGCCCCCAGGGGACTCTAAAATGTACTTTGAGAAACTCTGGATTAATCCAGTCCTGCCTCTCCTGGGACGTCAGGTAGCAGCAACACTTTCTGGACAAGGTATTAGGAAGGATTAGGAACCAGTTGGTCAGCAGCATCTTGGCACCGGTCTGGCTGTCAGTTCTCAACTCAGCTTCAGACTCCCAACTGAATGGGTCCTTGTCAGCATCTTTGCAGCCATGCTTCAGGCAGCTCTTTCTTTGTGAAGGCCGAGGATAGAATTTGGAGTGTGTGTCCAGTATAGGCAAGTGACTAAATTGTGCCACGAGGCAGGAAAGAAAGAGGCTGCTTGGGTCACTTTTGCCACCAAGAAAGCTGTTGTCACTTTGAGCAACACCACTGTCATTTTTGGGATCAGGGAAATAATCATGGGGCCAATTGCCTGACCAGTTTCTGGGAGAGTCCAGTCCCAAGAGAACTCTAACATGGCCAGATAGTGCTGTGGCCCTTAGGTGGAGTAGCCACCCCACTCCAACCCTCCCCTCTTCCTTCCAGCCACCACCTTGAGAATCTCACTCAGGGAGCGGTGTCTCTATCCCTGTTAGTGTTTTCTAATTAGGGACAAATGCTACCTTCTGGCGGAAACCTGTAATTTGGTGTAGCTCAGCTACTGTCCCTTATTTATTTCATCATCCTTTTCCTGCAACTATTACAACTATCACAATGCTCTATTTTTTACTTAATGTGAAAGCAGACACCCCTGAAATCTCCTTCACTCGGCCACAGTCATTGTGTTTTCCTTTCTTTGTGATCAGTTGGCTTTCCTTATCATCTGTCTCCGCCAAAGCTGGTCATTTTTCTCATCCTCCCTGTATAACCAGAGGGAACATTAGGGGTCCTTCTTCTTTTTCTTCCCTCTTTCACTTGATTCAGCGTAACTAAGTGTTTGGGTTAAGCCAGGTTTCATGTAAGATGTGACCTGTTGGGTTAGCTAGTGGCTGTGTGGTTTTTTTTTTGGGGGGGGGGGGGTGTCTGTATTTGCAATGTAATCGTCTCGTCTTCAGGAGGGTCAAGGTGTATAAGAGAAGCAGAGGAAAGGGGGCAAATACCAGTCCCTCTAGAAAAATAAAGCTCCGGGAGGTGAACTGAGCTGGGGAAATGTTTCACACCTCAGTTCCCCATATGCCTGCAGAATGGGGCGCATTACTGGGTCTTCCCAACGTTCTATCAGTAAAGCAGGGTCCCTTTGGTGGAGAAGGGGATGCTTTTTGGTATCTGGCTAGAAGTGGGTTAAAAGCCTTTGAAAGGCCCACAGATATGTTGATGACAGAGCAAATACCACAGGGGATACCACGCATGCCTTTACCTGGGGACTGGAGCCTGTAATCAGATGTTTCCACCATGGGTAGTTTCCAGGCATTTGCGGGATAGTTTCTAGGAATTTATAAGGCTCCCTTTCATTCTGTGCTGGAACTGCCTTCCCTGTGACACAGGTGGCATCCAGTATCCTCAGGGCCCTGACCCGTGCCCCTCCCCCCAGCACACCCCGTGTCTCACTCAACTCTCAATGTGTCATTGTTCTCTTTTTGGTACAAGAGAAGTTGGTTTTTCTGCTCCTGTCATGAATTTCACCTTCTTGACCTTTATTAATTTGCACCATCCTTACTGGTGTAAGATAGTCATTTTCGTTTATTATTTTCTTGAGCAAAAAAAGTTATTTTTCCTAGTACCAAAGAAGAAATTTCTTCCAGTCGTTTCCTAGTGACTGAATTTTTTGAGACTTTTTTGTACACTTTGCATAGAAGCACCTTTTGGGTGAGTGGGGATGTGCTATCATGTGCTTCCCCATTTCCTTTAACGGGCTCATCCCATGTTCCGTGTTAGGGCTCACACATCAAGCTGGGCACTTGGTTACCTGCTTCCACCCCTCTGGTGCTCAGCATTTTATTCTTTTTTTTTTTTTTTTTTTTTTTTTTGAGGTAGAGTCTCACTCTGTCTCTCTGGGCAGAGCCATGGCATCATAGCAACTTCAAACTCCTGCATTTAAGAGATCCTCCTGCCTCAGCACCTGAGTCGCTGGGATTACAGGCACCCACTACCATGGATCATTCTTGTTCAGGCTGGTCTCAAACTCCTGAGCTCAATCATTCCACCAGCCTTGGCCTTCCAGAATGCTAGGATTGGTGCCTGGCCTGATGCTCAGCATTTTAAATGAGACCAACAGAGGCCAACCCAAAGAAGGGCATGTGTGTGAGCGTGTCGGATCTTGGTCGGGTCCTCTGCACCACCACTGGCCATTGTGAAGTAGTCTTTACGCATGACTGTAGGTCATTAGGAAAGTTTTGAGATAGGCTGTGTTATGGTTTGTTATTTTACTTCCAAGAAATACGGTCAACAGCGTCCTTTCTGAATCCCCCGTGCAGGTGTCAGCTGGCTTATCACTGTTGCCGAGGGGGCTTCAGTGGTTTGTGTCTGTGTTGGTTTTATGCTTTTTCACTTTTGCCTATCTCAAAGCTTCTGTAATCACCCACTTTCCGTGTTCTCCGCACATTATTAGGTGGTGGTGGTGGGGGGGGGGCACAGGAAAAGTGCAGATGGGACAGAAGATGCTTGTTCAGGAGACACACGGTGTTGTGGGCCTTGTTGAGCCCAGTTTTCAGTGAACACATCAGGTTCTTTCTCTGGGCCCTGAAGCTTCCATGCGTTTGCATGGAGATCTGATCATCTGTGGTTGGCTCAGTCAGTCCAGATGAATTCATCTTCTGTGCAGCCTACACTCTCTCCCATTGTGGGTCTTCCGAGGGGCTGCAGGGTATTTTTTCTCAGACTCCAGTTTCACCCTCCCAGCTGCTGGTTCAGGTAGATGGAAAACCAGAGAAAAAAATCAAGGGCACTTGAGGTCACCTTTTGTAACATACCTTGGAGGCAAACATCCCTGGGGAGGCTGGGAATAGGAGGAAGATGAAGGCAGAGGAATGTGTGTCCCAGGAGCTGGGGCTGGGGCTGGGGCCAGGGATTAAGGATCTGCAAACACACCAAATTCTGTGAAGGGACCTTCTGCTTTTAGGAGCTCATTTAACACCTGGCAGTAAGCATCGTGATCTTGGAATAGTCTCTACATTTGCTCAATCAGGTGGTCTGCTGAAGCCTCGGGTCCAGAAAACATTCAGGTAATGAGAGTGGTTGTGGACGGCTTAACTTGAACCTGCCCTTTCACGTGGCACCTCACCCGCCACTGCCCCCACTTTGCTCATCTCCAGCTTGACTCAGCTGACCTTGGTTTTGGCTGATCTGATCTTCCAGGTAGAACCAGCTGGGTGGGGACTGGCGTGTCATTGCTTAGATAGGTTTACTCACAGAGTCCCGGGCACGGACATTACCTAAATTTTGTTATAGAGGAAAAAAGATGCAACCTTGGAAAACCCTTTAAGTGTTTTTAGTCTCCAGCTGATAGAAGCATTTTATTTGGCCATAGAGGCTTGTGGTGGGCAAGATGTATCCTTAGGTCATTATGAAAGTTTTGAAATAGACAAAATTCAAGCAATGTAAAATCCATGTGGATGGAAACAAAGGAAGCCCTTCCGGGAACATGGATAAGCAGAGCATGGGTGAATCAGAAAGGGCATTGTCAACTATTTCTTGGAAGTGAAATAATGAACCATAACATGATCTGTGTTAAAATTTTCGTAGTCATCTCCATATCATAGTAGATGTAGGTAACACTGGGGCCTCGAGTTCTGGTTTGGGAAGATGGTCCACAGCTCAAGAGGCAGGGTCCAAGGGTGTTTGTCAGTCCTCAGGTTTAAACACACCCGTATCAGTCTCCCTCCTGTGTAACTTCTCGCCCTCCCGCCTGACCTGTCCTCTATGAGGTCCCCTTTAGTTGTCCAATTTAACTTAGTATAAAGAGGTAACACTATTTCTTGGTGGCCCTTTAAAAAAAAAAAAGAAAGAAAGAAAAAATCATATCCTAGCTTAATCTCCTGCACTGTGGAAATATACAGCTTTTAGTTAAAAAGCTTGATTTATGGCACATGGTAAAGAGATTCCAGAAAGTGAGGAAGCGGAATGGGAGACCATAAAAATACATGCTTTAAAGAAAAAAATGCCTGCCAGGTTTTGGGAGTGGAAAACAGTTTATTTACTTGAGTGTTAGCATTGATTGTTCATACATACCTTACTTATCACTAACAACATAATGTTTTTGAATTAGTTAGAAAGGAAACTCTAGGATTGAAGTTTCTAGGTAGGAATTGAAGAATATGTGATAATTTTCTACAGTATGAAAGGTGGGCAGTAGGAATTCCATGACGATCTGATTCGGACAAAAGGAGCTCTGATGAAACATGGGGTCCCCTGGGGAAGTCGCCTGCTGGGGGTGGTGCCGGGCCAACACTTAGCTTCATCAAGCCCCTGACAAAGCTTCGGGCTCAGAGTGAAAGGGAGTGAAGAGAAAGCCAGTCATATTTTACAGTCCCAGAGGGGATTTTAAAAGCATAGTAAAAATGCATGGAGGTAAAATGAAGATATACCTCAGTAGACAGAGTGATCAAATTCTGGAGTTTCTTGTACTTTGGGCATTTTCTTACCCCCTCTTCCCTTTATGATTTTATAGAAGCATTTTCCAGATTTGTACATTTAACCTGTATACTTCATCTGAACCAAATCCCCATAAGTAGTCCTTTTTATAAACTTGCTTTTAAAATTTTAATAATGACAGCAATATTGGTAATAGTTTTCACTTTATTTTATTTTCAAATAGAAAACCTGTCCCATTAAAATATTATTGAGAAGGGACACTGGGTTTGAGGAAAGGTGTATATACATGTGAATTTTTTTTTTTCTTGTAATTATTGTCATGGTTGTTTAGCAGGCCCTGGCTGGGTTTGAACCCACCATCTCCTGTTCATGTGGCCGGTGCCCTAACCACTGAGCTATGGGTGCCGAGCCATACCTGTGAACTTTTGCCACGAGTTGGTGGATAAGGAATCCTTTTGGGTCACAGGTTTGTGACAGACAGCAGTTAAATTCAGACTGCGTGTCAGACTTTTTGGTTGTGAAACAGCCTCTAAGCCAGATTTGTCATTAGGGCTTTCTTACCCTCTGGCTTGCTTCCTGGCGATAGACACTGTCCCCTGACTCCTGGGTTCTTTATTTCTTGGTTGCTGGAGTCCCAGCCCATGCTGGCTGTGAGCCGTGGACCTCCTCTTCTAAATCACTTGTGCCCCTTAGAGATAGACCCTTTTCCGCAGTCAACCCTTGTTGTCACTGGGTTGTCTTTCTTGGTGCTCACAGTTTGGTGGTACAGTCATCCCTCAGTATCCATGGGGGAATTGGTTCTGCAACTTCTGAGGGTACTAAAATCCGTGAGTGCTCAAGTCCCTTTTATAAATTAGCGTAGCATTTGCATATAACCCCCACACATCTTCTCACATACTCTAAATCATCGCTAGCTTACTTTTGACACCTAATATACTGTAAGTACTAAGTAAAACATTTGTTACACTGTGTTGTTTTGTATTTGTATTTCTTATTGTGTGTTGTATTTTTTGTTTGTTTGTTGTTTTGAGACAGTCTCACCTTTTGCCCTTGGTAGAGTGCAGTGGCACCCTAACTCACAGCAACCTCAAAACTCTTGGGCTCAAGTGATCCTCTTGTGTAAGCCTCCCAAGTAGCTGGGACTATAGGTACTCCCATAATGCCCAGCAATTTTTAGAGACAGGGTCCCACTCTAGCTCAGGCTGGTTTTGAACTCCTGAGCTCAGACAGTCCACCCACCTCAGCCTCCCAGAGTGCTAGGATTATAGGCGTGAGCCACTGCACCCAGCTTTATGTTTTATTTTTAATATTTTTGATCTGGGATTGGTCCAATCTGTGGATTCTGTGCAGTTCCTGTCTGCTTTTTGACAGATGAGAAAAATCAGGCTTTAGGAAAGTTAAGTGACATCCCGAAGCTCAAACAGTGAGTGCTGAAACCAGGGCGTGACCCGGACAGGCAGATGTGCAGCCCCCGCTGGTGCCCTTGGTTGAGGTGCAGCCCACCCAGTGTGGAGGTCTCCCCTCCCCCTGTCACGAACACTTAGCACAGGGTGGGCAGTGGCCAGGGTTGGTGCTCTGCTGTGCACAGTCAGGGGTTCCCCGCGCTGAAGGATGCACAGACGCCACAGAAGCCAGCCGGGTAGCAGAGGGAGCCCGAAAGCACCATCCTGTGATTTCTAAGCCGGTTGAGAAGTCAGTGCATTTCAAGCAGATGTGCTTCGTTTTCTTTTCCCCTTGTTCATGCCTCAGTTCAGATCCTTATTATCCCCCAAAATATTTTGTTAAAGAAAGTACTACTTCTAAAACATAAAAGGAATTCATACATATGGCAATAAAATCCAAATGGTCTAGAAAGTTCTGAAGTAAAATATATTTTCTACCACATCTCCCAACCTTTAATCTTCCTCCCCAAAGGTGACCACTGCTAAGCCTCTTCTATATCCTTCCAGAAACTTTGTACATTCCTGTGTTCTCATACTCACTGGGGGAAGGCTGCCTTCCCTGCATCCTAGTCTGCAAGCATGGCTGATGAGGGCAGTGATTCTCGGGGACCGGGTACAGGAGCTTGGACCTGCCTCTGCCTGCCGAATGTCACACTCATTCGGGTCTACGGCCCCAGCAGTTTCCCAGTGGGTTCCCCTCCCCTTTCGTTGCTGCACACCGTGCACCCTGATGGTGGACTTTGGGGAACTCCTGTGTCCAGTGATGAGAGGCTATGCCACTGGCCATGGAAAGAGAGTCCTGGCTGCAAAATCTGCAAGATCTCGGCCATTTGGGGCCTGTAGTACCTCATTGCCAGTCTGACTTTTACTAGTTTGACTGGAGCTTCTTGCCCATGATATAAGCTCAAGTTCCCACTGCAGTCAGTGGCAATCCTTGCCTGTATGTGTGGAACAACTTTCAGAAGATGTTTTTATTCTTGGAAATACCATCCTCTTTTGGCATCCATAGCGCATGGTCCTGATGAGTTAGGTAGACGGAAAGATTTGGGAAAGGTTGAACAAACCTGTTGTAATCTTCCCAAGCCTCTTCTGTGGATGGAGTGCCGAGTGTTTATGTGGACAGTGGAACCTGGAAATCTCGATGTGCTCTGAAAACATTGGTTTCTGAATGTGTCCTACAGGCTAGGTCAGCTCAAACCGCCGTGAGGTTGGACACCACGTGGATGTGAACACCGTGGAGGGGACTTTGAAGTTGCCTTTTTCACCCAGGTGGGGTTTGGGCCTTGCCTGTGACATCCGTGGGGAGCAGATGGATTCCTCAGTAGCTCCATTTACCTTCTCATCTTTTCCTTCTCACTTCTTCCATTTGCCGGTGCAACTTGCGTGTAAAGCTTATAGCTACAAAATTAACTCCCCCTCCTGCCAAAAGACTGCTCAGAAATGCACTTATGTACATTGTATAAGATAATGGAAATTGCATGTGAAAAATGGCCTACTTCTTGATTTTAATACTGAAAACAACTCTCTACTCCTAAAATGATCCCCCTCCATTCTTGAGTGTCCAACCTGCATTAAGAGCAATCTGGTTTACAAAGGAGAAAATCAAATCTGGGATGTTCCTGAGGGTTATAGGTCCTCTTGTTCCCTGTGGGACTGTTCCAGGCCCTACCTTGTGGAAGTTCATCCCAACTAAATTTATTCATCTGGCCTCAGTCTTTGCCAGCTTGATTTAAAATTTGTGAGTGCAGCTGGGGAGAGTTGGCCCCCTGTGCAGTTGTACAGAGGACAGAACCCAAGGTGGCCTGGAGGGCTGCTTAGATGCGTTATATTTAACCTCACATCCCACTTCTCTTGGGCCAAAGTCTTGCGCACAGCGTTGAAACAGCTAGTGTTGAGACCCAGATTAGTGTAGTAATCCTGACAAGTAGTCTTCAAGTGAGCACTCCATGAATGTTTCTTCACAGAAACCAGCCAAGGGAAGACAATATATTTAAGAAATAATCATTTGATCAGGCACAGACTAAAATG
This sequence comes from Loris lydekkerianus, assembly GCA_963574355.1. Lineage (NCBI taxonomy): Eukaryota > Metazoa > Chordata > Mammalia > Primates > Lorisidae > Loris > Loris lydekkerianus. Next base: position 119,052 of record CAUYPK010087884.1, on the reverse strand, counting down.
AATCAGGATAAATGAGAAAATAACTTGATAGGAGAGGAGGGGTGATTGTGAATATAGGTGTATTTTATCTCTGTTATCACTTCTACCCACACGTTCAGTACACGGGCTTCTGAAACTGAAGGTGACAGGAGACAGCCCATTGTCACTGAAGGGATTGGCATCAGTGTGTTTCTAGGACTGGGGAGAGACACAGTTGGCCCCAGTGCCAAGGTCTTTGGTCACATCCAAGTCCTAGAGCCCTTCCCTTGAGATTCTATTTTACGTTTCAAAAGACAGAGGAAGGAAGAAAACTCTGGCTTTCTAAAAGTTTTCCTGAAATCTCACAAGCACACGGCATGGATCCATGATCTGAGCAGGTCCAACAGGAGGCCGATTATCCAGACGCTCCAGTGAAGGTACAGGTATAAGGGAAAAGGCGATGATGAAGGCAGCGAGGGCTGTCTGCATGGCCTCCAGGGACTACTTGCAGGAAGTAAGACAGAAAGAAGACTTATGTTTGGATCAGACATGCTAAAAAAATTTTGTTTGCAAACCTGATCTGAGGAACATATAACTTGGACAGAGTCTAATACTGCATAGAGCTGGGATGAAGGAATAGGAATCCTGAGGTTTCTCGTTTTAGCTCACGACTTGCACCAGCTCCCTCCCTCTTCCTTTCTAAGAGCTGATGTTCTGGCTGGGTACGGCCTGACTTCCAGCCTTCTCCGGTGGAGCCAGGATTACATCTGCTCTTTGCATTTTGTATCCAGGTCTCTGCTGAGTCCAGCTCCTCCATGAATTCCAACACCCCACTGGTGAGGATAACCACACGCCTCTCCTCAACAGCAGACACCCCCATGCTGGCTGGGGTCTCTGAGTATGAACTGCCAGAGGACCCAAAATGGGAGTTTCCAAGGGACAAGTGAGTACTTCTTCTGGGCCTATCCTTAGCTATAAATGAGGGTAGTAGATTAATATTTTCTTTCTATGACCTTTAACTACACAGGTCTTGTTCTGATGATGTCAATAGGAATAAGATTATATTTCTAAATAACCAACTTCTGGAAAATAAGAAAATGGAGGGTTTTTTTTTTTGTTGTTATTGTTGTTTGCTTGTTTTTTTAAGTAGCTCTTGTAAAGCAGAGATATAAACCACTGTCTTGGTCCCCAAAGAAGACGGCATTTGGTTAACTTTTTTGTAAGTTTCTAGGCAACTCAGGCCCCATCAAATGGAATAAACATAGAATTATCCAATTTATAAAATGGATCTGATGTCCTAACTTTTGGGCACTAGAACACAACTGTTCTATAGCTCATTTCTGGGGAGAAATTCGAGGTAGAATATAAATTATTTTAAGGATCTGTACCCAGTGTTACCGTTTGCTAATGGTTATTAATGTGAAGCTGTGATACTTTATGCCTAATTTCTGTGGTCTACAATATTTTAATTATTGGATGATATGGAGGTGTTGCCATCAGATTAAGCTTAGTGAAAGCTCAGGCACCGGGGGTTTGTTGAAGGTGTAGTTGAGAGCTGTGTATCTCCTGGTCTAGCTTGACATCCATGTACTTGGGACTCTGTTGGGTAGGATTTGAGTCCTAGGCTGCGCACCCTTGGATGAGTCACCTGATTTTCTGAACTTGACACTTGCACAATGATTGTTGTGATGCTGACCTTCCAGGACTGAGCATGATTCTTGGCTCATGAAAATTTCCCTTCCATTCCCCTTTATGTATTTATAACCTGGGAGTTCTAAACTGCAAACCCCAGCAAGATCATTGTGGTAGGCACAGAGTCAATGGTAGCCCTGGTCCTCTAGGCAGGGACCAGCCCCCAGACCCACCTTGAGGTACGGTCACTGAGGGGTTGTCTTCTTGTTTTGGGGGGCACTTCTTGTAGTTATTAGAGTCTGAACAACCCGACTGTATTTGTGCACTAAACATACTAGAATAAGTTCTTGCCTTGCTTGTAAACAGTTACCAAGGCTGTCTTGAAGTTTTGAGTTTCTCCCTGAGGTTATGTTAGAGAAGTCCCTGATACACACTTCTGGTGTATCATATTCAAATTTGGAAACACAACAATAAGTTTCTCGGGAGACTAGATAATGACAAGCTCACTTTGGAAGAGAGAGGTAGATTTGTGACTTTGATTCATGCGACTTCACATCAGTTTTATTTCCCAAGGGACAATTTAGAGACACTAATATGTACTGTAAGCTAGGGCGGAATAATTGTGTGGACATGAGTTAGTTAGATAGTAGAAGTAATTCCCAGTTTGTGTACTGCAGTGAAAAGATCATTCATTCATGTTTATTGGACATTTACTGGTGAGGCATTAGGGAAAACAAAAAATGATTTATTTATCTATAGGATGTGGAGAGAGAAAGGGGTATTTCTCGTGAACACCACCAGCACTCTACTTTGGGTAGGATTATATAAGTAGGTGGGTTCATGTGCACATTCCTGTGTATATATGATTGAATTGGGAAATTGTGATCAAATTTTAAGAAATTATAGGCTTGGGTTCAGTTTTTGCCACCTGTGACAGACACCATAGTCAACAGTAGGAGTCTGTGTATGCTGAACTGTTAGCCCCCACCCAAGGGTACCCTGAGTGTGGAAAATCTGAGTGCTAAACGTTTCAAAACAGTATTTAGCACAAAGGTAGGTGGAACAGATTTCCAATGAATGAAGGCTATTTAGAAGCAGTTTATTAGATCGGAGGCAGAAGTTATACAAAGAAAGGATTGTTATGCTTTTGGTAGCAGAGCAGTGGGACGTAAGTTAGCCATTTTTCCAATGCAAATGTTTATTTTCTGCCAAGATGTTAAATTTAATTTCGGTTCTGGGTAGAAACAAAATGACCTCAGCATAGCATACAGCGCCCTCAGCCTTTAAGCTGAACTTTAGCAAAGCGTCGGACACTTGCTGTACATACTGTTTGCTGATGGCAGCTCAATACTTTGCAATATGATGTTTAAGTTAAAAAACTACTATACTCATAAAGACTTCTCCATTGGGCCAACTTCTGGATACTTGGCTGTTTGTGTGATGTACATAGAACATCTATACTTAGAAATTTAATTTGTTGTGTTCACTCTGGATTTTCTTCATTGTTAATTTTATGTAGGCATAAGGACTTCAAAAAAACTTATATAAAAAAATTCCCCTAATTTATTCAAATTTTATTTTTTCTTTAGTGAAAAATTAGAGATTCCTTGAAATACTTTTAAGATTCACATCCTGTAACTTGGCAAGGAATGTGGCCGTAAAATCCATTGGTATTTGAATAATAGTAATTTTCAATCCACTCCTTTACAGGGACAAAAAAATAAGAACGCCCCTTAACGTTTTTCTTTCAGCCATTCTAAATGACAAATATTTAATTGGCTCAAGATCAAAAGCTCCTTGTTGGCACTCAGGATAGGTGACCACCTCACTAGCAAGGATACCTTTCATAAAGAAAATAAATCGAGAATACAAATGTGAAATTTAATAGCCGTTCCGCTAGTAATTGACATTCTCCAAACGTCACTAAGAAAATACTGCAGCGCGTGTGTGCCCTAAGTCTCATTAGTTCCATATGATAAATACTCCACGCTTTTGCAAGCCGCTGAAAGATTTTTGTATTTAGTTCTGGAATTTCCCTCTCTGCACCCCTTCACCAGATGCTGTGTGCTAATCCCCTATTTACACATCTAGGCTGACGCTGGGCAAACCCCTGGGAGAAGGCTGCTTTGGGCAAGTGGTCATGGCTGAAGCACTGGGAATCGACAAAGATAAGCCCAAGGAGGCAGTCACCGTGGCTGTGAAGATGCTGAAAGGTGAGTGGGGAGGCGGGAGGGGCACACTTATCAAGAATGTCCCTTTTGTGGCCTGTGAACTCTATCATGCCAGGGGGTCAGAGAGCACATAGTTGACCTAGAGGTTGAGAAGAGGTCAGTATAAATCAGCATCTTGGACAGACTATTTATCTTGAGCTGTGTGTACTTATCAAAAAAGAAAAGTCTGTTTTGCTGGGAAGTGGTGCCTTCTGTGTGGAGCTCTTCTTTCCTGCCTTCTAAATGGCTGTGATTCTTCATTTTCTCGTATTTTTATGTGCTGAGAAAATACCGACTCTCATGTGATTGGATTTAGATGGGGGTTAGTATGTAAGATTTGGGAGCCAAGCCCTAGCTCCTAATAAAGGGACGTTGGCATTTGGAAGGGGGCAACAGCGGACGCTTAGGGAGAAAAACACCTTCTCCTTTGCATGAGGAGCAGAGTAAAAATGACGCTGGTCTGGGAGAGTCACTTGGAAGATGAAAAGGAGCTGACAAGATTGGGCTGATTCAGAGCCTCCCAGGACACGTGAACAGTTACCCTGAGATGGAAACGTCCAGTCGTGGTGGTGGGAGTCCGAGCATTTCTGCATTAACCTTCCAACCCTGCTTGATGCCTGCGCCCTAGGAGCCTAAAGAACTTTTAACCATTAACTTATTCCTCCCACAGTACTCTTTTATGAGAAGAGTTATAGGGAACGGTCACATTATAAATCCTATTGTAGGGATCTCAGCAAGGAGATGGGAAGGGGAGTGTGTCCTGCGTTACCAGGCAGAGAGGCCTGTCTTTTACAAGTTGCCTTCGGAAGTGGCCTTTTCTTCCTTTTGTGGGTTCTCATGGGATGGTCATCATGTCCTTCCCTCTGGGTTGAAAAAGCAGGTTGGAAATAGTGAAAAAGCTGTTGATTTTTAAAGCTGTTGATCTGAGTGGCTTTCATGGAAAACTAGGGTGTTTTGAGATGAACCCCCACCTTGGGGCTTGATGTCAGGAGGAGAACTGTTTTCTCACGGTGGCGTCACCCACAGAGGCAGCCCCTGGCTTTGTGTCTCCTTCAGCAGACCTGGCTTATTACAGGGCTCAGCTTATGTGGGATAGTGCAGAGAAAGGTCTGGAAGTTTCTCTGGTTATGCCAAGTTTGGCAGCCTTTGTTCTGAGCATGTAGAAGGACCTTAGCCCCCGAACCCATGTAGCATGTCCTTTCTTATAACCGTTGGGTGTCTAAGGACCTGGAGAGGAGACCACCCCGTGCTAGACGTCCAGGAGGGAGTCTGCTCCCTGCCTGTGGCGGGGTTGGGGGTTGCTTTTCCCTTCTCTGTGTGTGCCCCTGTGCACTTTGCACACACAATCACTTGTATCACTCTTCCTCTCTGTCTTTGCCACATGGTTTCTGTCCCTGCCTCTATTTTATTTGTGTAAAGTAAGCTTGTTTTTCTATCTTAGGAGGGCAGGTGGGAAAGAGGCCTGCCACTTATCAGAAGCTTGCTGTGAGCCCACGCAGGAGGGTCTGTGCTATTCATGCATCAGATTACAGAGCTGAGGTTTATGAAACTTCATTTTGAAGATGGGAATTGCATCCATTAGGGACCGTGACAGGGTACCCACCTACCCCCAGATCCATCTGTGAAGGTTCTAGGGTTGCTCGGGGTCGGACGAGGAAGGGTTGGCAAGGAGAAAGTCTGCAGTGATTGGCATGTCCCTGTCCTTATTTGCTCTCCGTATCCCCAGAGTTGTCCTTCAGTACCTTCAGGTACCAAACATGAAGTTTGGTACAGTTTTCTGAGATGCCTCAGCCACGGCGAGGGATGGGATTATTTCACGGTTGGGGGAGACACTTTCACATTTCTGACACTCCTTGAAGAGAATCGGCCTTCACGTCAGAGGCCTGTGTTCTTGACCTTACTGTCAGTCCTCTGAGTCCCAGTGAGCTCAGACACAGCAAGGCAGTTCCCTTCCAGCCTTTGGCCCTGCTCTGATAAAATAAGACAGATGACTCGGAACGTCTTTTCTGGTTCTCAGATTCAATTTCATGCTGTTTTAACTAAGTTTTGGGCAGCCGTGATATCAAGGGTACACGATGATTTGTGATGTACCTCATGTTTGCAGATGATGCCACAGAGAAGGACCTTTCTGATCTGGTATCAGAGATGGAGATGATGAAGATGATTGGGAAACACAAAAATATCATAAATCTTCTTGGAGCCTGTACTCAGGATGGTAAGTAGGGAGAAAAATGCTTTGATCTAAATGCTTTGTAATTTAATGTTAGAATCATTTTGGAAACAGGTGGGCTTTTGGGTCCTGCTTCCAGAGCACCTCCAGTGCATGTTTAAAGTTCTCTTTCAAATACCCTTAAGAAGATGTTCCCAGCCACGAACAAAAGGGGGCTCTGTGACTGTACCTGGGCGGCTGGGAGAGAGGTGGGTCTAGAGTGACTTTGGATTTGAGGGGCTGCAGGGCCCTGTTGCTTCTGGGTAATAACCTGTACAGTGTTTTGGAAAAGGCAGTCTCCTTATGTTTTTGTTTTGTAAGTGGTAAGAGAAATTTCTCAGAGTACCATTCTCCGTTTTGGTCAAAAAGTTCTAAGGGATCGAGGAATCCACACGTTGCTGTGGACGACAGGTGGTTGAGCTCCCAAGGGTAGCTTACAGAAGGAGAGCAGGCCGGAAGGAATGGGTGATCTTCCTTAGGGAGAGAGACTGCGGCTTCTCTGGGGGTGTGCGTCCCAGCACTTCAGGAGTCAATGTGACAGGAATTAATAAGCTTGAAAATGCCTGTCTTGGACTTCACAGTTTCTCTTTTAGAGGAGTCGGCAAACTTTTTCTGTAAAGGGTGACTGTAGCTATTTTAGATGCCTGTGGACCTTACCGTTTCTGTCACCACTACTCATTTCTGCCGTAGTAGTGAGAGAATGGCCCCCGAAGTACAGAAATGAATGGATCTGGCTGGGTGCCAATAAAACTTAATTACCCAAACAGGCAGTAGGCAGGGTTTGGCCTGCAGGCTGGAGTTTGCCACCTCCCTAGTCTATACCGTGGAGAAGTGATTGCACATGTGTACGAGGAAACATGTACAGAAATGTTGTCTATCTACTGTTTGTAATGGCCAAACCCTGGCAGCAAATGCCCACGAGTCCAGGGGGATGGATGGAGAGAGTATGGTGGACGTACATTAGAATGTGGGTAGGGAAGGGAATGGTGAGACATACTTGTATCAGCCTAACTGGCTTCCAAGAGGAGAATGCATAAGGAGAAAATGTTGCAAAGCTCTGCTTTTATTATTCGTTTGTGTAATTACAGATGATATCTACTGTATGTAGATGAGTTAAAATGAACTGGAAAGATATACTGGAGGGAGCAAATGGTTGATAGTCACTGCTTTCGAAGGGAGACAATGGAAGTGAGAGGGGAGGACACTTCAGCTGTGCCTTTAATTCTGAAAGCTTTTGGAAGCTGTTGTGACCAAAAGTTAATCACCCTTTGGGATAGGTTAGGGTGCAGGTACTCTGTTTTTATGTGTGCTTTTCTATATGTTAAAACTTTTAAGCAAACAACAAAAAGCACGGATTGGGTCATAATAACTAAAAATGCTTTGCTGAGTTGCTCAGGGGCAGGTCTGGGATTCTCTCTGAAGGGAGCTTCTGTTCCCCCATCAGGGCCTCTGTATGTCATAGTTGAGTATGCGTCGAAAGGCAACCTCCGTGAATACCTCCGCGCCCGGAGGCCACCCGGGATGGAGTACTCCTATGACATCAACCGCGTTCCTGAGGAGCAGATGACCTTCAAGGACTTGGTGTCATGCACCTACCAGCTGGCCAGAGGCATGGAGTATTTGGCTTCCCAAAAGGTGAGTCCTTCATTCGACTCAGTCGGGGAGAATCTAATTAAAAATGTCTTTGAAGAAAACAGGCACTTTGGAAGTGCTCATTGGCTAGATCAAGCCCTTGCATGTCTTGTATGACCTGGAAATATTTATTGCATTACTCACATTCGGGTTTAATGAACTCTTCAAAGCCAGAGCAGCCTCGGAAACCTATAATGACACTGCAGAGATGAGCAGGAACGACATCTCTACCCTGGGACAGGGCAAGGTTTGACTCTATTGGGAATTCAGCACTGTAGGTGGAAAAGGGCTTGCTCTACACTCGAGGTGTTCCCTGTTTTTCGGATACATACATATATGTATATTTGGGGGGGGGGGCAGGGCCTTCATTTGTTTTGTGGTTATTCGGTTTTTAGACATAGACTCTGGGTGTTGTGTTTAGGGTTTTAAGTTTGATATGACGTTATATAATCCAAGAAGAAAGATCATACAAAGGGGTATTTGAGTAACATTGAGTCCTGGATATCTGCCTTTATTTGATTCATTTGGCAGGTGACCCTCTGTGGTTAGAAGTTGGCCAGGTCCCCCGAAGTGAATTGCCTACATTCCGTGCATGCCATTTACCATGGAACTTTAAACATTTGAGTTATTCTAAAAGTGGTTCGACAGGTGCCCAGATGTCCTTGGGGGACTGTCAGATGACCCAAAATACCCTTCCTTAGCCCCGCACTCAGGGAGGGGAGCTGCAGAGCTCCCTCTGAGCAGGGTGGGCTTGGATCTCACCTGCAGTGGGGCTTGTTTCAGTATCTGGAGTTTCTCAGGCCCCCACAGAGCTGAGAGCCTTTGTTAGCTGTGGGCCTTCTGTCACCTGGGCTGCTTGAAGGGTCACCAACTCAAGTCTCCACAGAAGCCTTACCAGTCACAAGAGGGAGTGGGGAGGCCTGTACAGTCATGCAGAGATCCCAGGACGGCTGCACCTCAGCCCTGCTGTCTGGTCACATAGGAACACGGCCCAGAGCTACTACGTATTCTGGGTTGTTTATTTTTTATTTATTTACTTCTTAAAAAATTTTTCAACAGAATCCAGACTTTAAGACTTTCTCTATTTTTTTTTTTTTCCCTTGTAAAATTTCCCAGCGTGTGTTGGGAAACTAACCCAGCAGTTCTGAGCCCTGTGACTGTGTGTGTGCACAGGTACCCAGGGGAGCTTGCCAATCAAAAGGCTTTGGCATCCAGAAACAACCAGAAAGCCCCAGAATGTGGAACACTGGACAAGACACTGCTTCAAAGCGTCAGCATTTCAAAATACAAAAAATCCTGGGAGAGTTCTGGATGACAGGAGGCTGACCAGACAACTACTAAACATAAAAATGTGACCCTGGGCTTGGTCCTGTGGGGGTGGAGGAGGCATCTCTTACAAAGGACCTCGGTGGACAGTTGGAATTTGAATATGGGCTGTATAACACTATCAAAGTAGTACCATAGCAATGTGATGGGGGTGCTGGTGGTAGTATCGTGTTAAGGGAGGAGAGAGATGCTGAAGAACTAGGAGGTAAAGCGTCAGTGATAGCTGCAGCTCACTCTTAAATGGCTTCGTCGTGAATGAGGTATATGGGGTGTGTGTGGAGGAGGAGGAGAGAGACAGGCTCCCTAAGCAGCAGATCCACCAAGTGCACTACCCGCGGCACTATTCCACTCTGCTTGTAGCTGTGAAGTATTCGCAGGGAAGACTGGGAGGGCACCCTGTCTGAGCTGCCTGTGTGGACCCACTGGTCCTGGTCTCTCCATGCCCTCTCACCCCTGCCGTACTCCCACTGTGGAATGGAAATGTGGTAGGGGTGCTGGCCTGGCCATATTCTTCAATCCTGCAACAGCATGTATTCCTAGGGTACCCTAGGAATTATGCCGTGGGTCAGGCCCCTTGGCCTCTTGGGGCAGAGACATGGGTAATAGTAGGAGAGACTTACCATAAATGTGGGAATGCAAATAAGCTACAGAGGAAACAAACAGTGGGCGAAGCCCTGCTGAGTTGGGGCCTTAAAGACCTAGGCAAGGACCTTGGACTTTGCCATCACTGCTGTGGGAACCATTGCTTGAGGAGGAGTGATTGCATCAGGGCTGTGCTTTAAAGGTGCCTCTCCATGCTGCTTGCATGGGCGTCCCCGTCAAGGGTGATGGTTGTCTGGGCTAGGCTGCAGGTTTGCTGGGATCAGATACCACTGGGATGGCGTTTGACCCTTTTGCCATCAGGATAGCTAATGGATTGATGAGGTAAGGGGAAGAGGAAGTGAGGTCAAGAACGACTTCTGGATTTCCTGCTTGAGGGATTGGGTGGTGGCAAAGCTTCCCGAGACAAAGAAGGGTTGGGCATGGTGGGTCACACCTGTAATCCTAGCACTCTGGGAGGCTGAGGTGGGTGAATTGGTCTCACAGGTCTGAGACCAGCCTGAGCAAGAGTGAGACTCCCTAAAAATAGCCAGGCGTTGTGGTGGGTGCCTGTAGGGCCAGGTATTTGGGAGGCTGAAGCAAAACGATTGCTTAAGCCCAAGAGTTTGAGGTTGCTGTGAGCTGTGAAGCCACGGCGCTCTACCGAGGGCAGCAGAGTGTCTCAAAACAAAACAAAAAGAAACAAAAAAGATGAAGAAGGATTTGGAATTGGAGGCATGGATGTTCATGGAAAATCCAGAACTCATCTTGAATGTATCTGGGAATCATTCAAGGGAAGATGTCATCCAAGAAGCTGCAGGCTGTGCCTCTGTTCCGAGGGGCAGGCTAAACACAGCTGGAGGCCAGCACAGGCAGGTGTCACATCAGCCATGGAAAGGAACAGGTCATCTGATGGGAAGCTTAGGAGAGGGGAAGCAGAAGCCTGAAGTCAGACCCCGAGAAAACTCTCAGGTACAGACATTAGCTAAAAATGCATGAAATAAGTAGCAGTGGAGGCTGAGAGGTGGCCCCAGCCTGTCTCGGGACCAAGGCATAACCAGTGAGATTCCCCAGGCTGGAGGCTTTGTAACCCTGTGTGGGCTGGTTGCCTCTACTTGGCAGAAGAGCCCCAGGTAAGAGGGACATTGCATGGCCTTAGGGCAGTGTGTGGTTCCAACTTTCCTGAGGACCTGGCCTGGGTTTTAAACTAGTGTTAGATGATGACTTTAAGAATGGTCCCCTTGGGAGGAACCTGCCTCCAAAATTGGAGGGCTGCTCCTTCAAGGTGGAGAATGAAGAACAAGGGAAAAGGTCAGATCCTGTGACAGGAATCATAGGCTTGTCAGAGAAGGGCTTCCAGAGGGAGAGGGCAGAAATCCATCGAGTGCGCTGTTACTGATGTCGTGTGGTTGTGGCGTTGGCTCAGTAGCCACCAGCTGGGCCAGGCTCTTGGCTCGGCGCTGGGCGTGGTGCAGTGAACATGCAGTGTCTGACCTCAAGCAGCTTTCAGTGTGTGTGCGGGGGGGCTGGTTAGGGAAGGGGGTATGGACAGACAAGAAATTCTGTCGCATGTACAATAATGCAGTTAGGTCATGGAGCGTTTGAGCTTTACCCGACTTATAAAATCCTTGCTATTTTTAGCTCAAAGGACACTGATTTTTCTTTTTTAACCAGATCCCAAACCCAATTGCACCTCCAAAGTGATAAACCTGAGCAGATTCTTTTTAAAGGAAGACCTGGCTTCCCCATGTGTAAAATGGGTGTAATAATCCCCAGCTCCCGGGTTGCCATGGGCATTCAGTGCAACCAGCCATCCGGAGCACCTGGCAGCCTGTCTGCACCATGGGGCGTTAGTCTTTTCTCACTTAGCCACCCGCTGAGCTTCACCTGTGGGAAAATGGGGTACCTGACCCGGAGCCCTACTTGTGTGAAACAGTTCACTGTGCTGGGGAGCACCTGAGATTTCTGTGGAGGATGGGAACTTGGTTTGCCTTTAATTGTTTTCTTTTTTGTGGATATTGGTTCCAAGTCTCTTCTCGTTCAGCTCAGAGGGTGGGCTTTGGTATTTCCCAGGATCGTGGGCTGAGGGACATTCCGTGCTGGATTCTGGCTCCTGTGGAGCAGACGGTGGAGGTGGCCTTCAGCGGTGTCTCTGTCCAAGCTGAGCCCTGGTGCATGGTCTGAGCTCAGTGCATGGGAAGCCACATTCTTCCGACCACAGAGCTTGCCAGACACACAGTGCTCATGTCGGCAGGAACACACCACCGGGAGAGTTTGGCCCGGGGCTTGGAAGTTCAATTTGAAGAGGCCTCCAAAGCTGGGAACACTGCTTAGCCCCAGCCAGTCTGCAGGCGGCTTCTGGGAGCTCTCACATTTCCTGCTTCCAGCGTAGCCAGGAACAGGCGTGCTCGCTGGGCCCTCCCGCTTCCCTTTTGCTGACCAGAGCCCGTCCAGCAGGCACAGAGGCATATGGACACAAGGAAGACTTGGAAGTGTGGGCAGAATAAAGTCTAACAATCCCTAATCTGCATTTCAGCAAGTGTTTGCTTTGCTTCTTTTTTAACTGGCCATTTCTTGGAGTGTCTAAGACCAGCCCCATTTCACCCTTACTGACTGGATTAATAAGATGCTGTGCTTTATGGTAGACAACCTTTTTTAGTAATCTGTGTAAGAGCTTTTGGTGGTGATATTTGTTGGTTTCTGTCTCTTCCCCACATAGGGGGTGATGACTTGGGACCTTAATTACCAGGCATCATGATGAAATCCGGGTTTATTAATGTAGAGATAACATGCAGCAGATTGCAAAAGCATTATCATTTGTTGAAAGGAAAAACAAGAGTCATCATGCCTAGATCTTTTTGAGACCAAAGAGTACTGGGTCTTAAATTAGCTCTTCTGTCCTATGTATGTGACAGACACAGGCTGCGGCCTTTGTGCAGGCCAAGTGTGCTAGGCTAGACTGAGAATATAGATAGACAGGGACTGGCCATGACAGAGGCCAGCAGAGGACACGCCGGTTATTTCAGAAACTCAAGTCCTGGGAAGTGTAGAAGGTGTGGTAGGGTTTGGAAACACAGAGACCCACTCCACAGGCAGCAACGGGCAGTGATGATGGCCTGACTAAGGGATTAGCGGCAGGAAAGCACTAGGGGGACAAGGTGGAAAGCACTTGGAGTTGAAATGGCAGGACATTGGCAGGAGGAGTATTTGTGGTGCACACCTCTGTGAGGAAGAGCGACAAAGGGTAAGAATGCAGAAAGTAGAAACCTAGAATTTGAGATGTCAAGGGGACATCACTGTGGGAATGTCCCACTCTCAGTTGATAATGAGAACCTGGGTCTCAGGAGAGAGTTCCGGATGGAGAAAGGGATTTGTAAATACTTTGGTGCATCTAAGAACTTGACACTGTGAGGACTCATGGAAATACACAAATGCTATTGGGAGGAAGAGAGGAGCCAGCCAGAGTCTACGAGGGGTGGAGAGGGAGGAGGAGAGTGAGCCAGGAGGAGGGGACAGGGCGGAACTCAGTGGAGGGCCAGTTTTCAAACAGGGGCAAAAATCAATAGTGTTTGAAGCTGCAGAGAGAAAACTTGAGGGGCTTAGGCCCGGTCACGTGGGCTTAACAATTAAGGGGTTCCTCACAAACTTCAGAAGGGGCAGGAATGGAAAACAGGTTGGAATGCCGGAGAAGAGACCAGCAGGTGAAGAAGATGTGATGTTGCAGTTGAACCAACTCTTCTGAAAATTTGGCTATGAAGGGCAGGAGGGCGTGTGTTGAGATAAAAGGTTTTAGATGTTCCAATTCAGATCTGTATGTACCTTAAAAGGAGGACAAAAGTGCGGTTGGACAACTGCAGGTAAAAGAGATTGGGGTACCTAGTCTACCTTTCTTCTTCAAATGATCAGTTTATGTATATGCATTCATTCATTCATTCAGTTTTTATTTTTTAAATAAATAACGAGTGTGGTGTTCGAGGCTCTCAGGTGGTTCTAGGTGACCGGCCCGATCTTTTGACCATGACGTCTCTTACTTTACAACCAAGTTTTTGACCTATAAGGTGTATTTTCTGTTTGCATTTTAAGAAATGAATATTTTTCTTTTTGTCCATGAAGTGCTTGGAAATTAGGTCTTTCTCTCCCTTCTTTCTCAATTTCAGTGTATCCACCGAGATTTAGCAGCCAGGAATGTCTTGGTAACAGAAAACAATGTGATGAAAATAGCAGACTTCGGACTGGCCAGAGATATCAACAATATAGACTATTACAAAAAGACTACAAATGTAAGTCCTTGGCAGTAAAACAGCAGGAAGGGGGTGGCGGGGGGCTCAAGTTTCACGGAGAAAGGCCACAGTCGCTGAGAGCCAGAGGGATTTATGAGGGCTCCTGTGGTTCTTTTGCCTTATTCTTCATAGATTCTCAATGAGCACATTTGGGCTCTATTTAAGATAAGTTTAGTAAATGGGAGACTCTTACATTCAGAATAATCAGTAGCCTGTAGGATTCTCTAATGACTGTTGTCAAGAACTTTCATAGTGGCAGACACGGTTTGCACCTGTAATTCCCGCCCTCTGGAAAGCCAAGGTGCTGCATCTCTTGAGCTCAGGAGTTTGAGAATAGCCTGAGCAAGAGCGAGACCCTGCCTCTAGTAAAAATAGAAAACGTAGCCAGGTGTTGTGTCAGGCACCTGTTATCCCAGCCACTCGAGAGGTTAAGGCAAGAGACTCTCGAGCTCAAGAGTTTGAGGTTGCTGTGAGCTGTGATGCTGCAGCACTCTACCCAGGGTGACAGGGTGAGACTGTCTCAAAAGCAAAATAAAACAAAAGCCTTTCATAGCAAAGATTAGAGTTTGGGAGTTGCTGGGTTAATTAAGCTGGTGGAGGAATGTCTGTGTGGGAGGTGAAATGATAGTGAGAGTCTCAGGGGGTGGCATTTTATTACATCCCCAAATCTGCTTCTCACACATTACGTATAGTCCTAGGTGGACATTTTTTGCTGTTCTCATGACTGGCCACTTAAAAACCACTGGAGCATCAGCTCTTAAACAGGGCCTAACCCTGTGGCACCTGCTAAAGTAAACTTGTTTCAATACGTTGGTTTTTGCCTTTTCTCCCCCATTTGCAGGGGCGACTTCCAGTGAAATGGATGGCTCCGGAAGCTCTTTTTGATAGAGTGTACACGCATCAGAGTGATGTGTAAGTAACTCTGTTTCCTTTGGCTCCTTCATGGAGTAGAGTTGCAGAAATATTACCTGTTCTTTGCCTTTCTTCATTCTTCGGTGGCTGTAGCGTTTCACACGTTCGTAGAAGGTCTGGGAGCTGGCCTCAGAAAGGGCAGATTTTATGGTAGGCTGGTACCCAATGCTCTGTTACTAATCTGCCCAGCTTCAAAGAGCGCAGAAGGCAGACTGGCTCACCTCCCCCTGCTAGAGCGGAAGTCCCCCCGCCCCCCAGCATATTCACGGATGCGCAGCTACAAAGCCCCTGTCCAATTTGCCGAGCTCTTGACATGTTCTTCACTCCCTTAGCGGAGTAATCCTGAAAGTGTCCTCATCTGAGGGCGATTTGTCTTATGTCCCCCGAACCCAGGTTTGTCCTTCAAGGGTGGAGCTGAGTGAGACACAGTCCACTCAGATGACCCTCACAGGGTCTTCTCACTATGCTTATCCTTAAAAAAAAAAGTCTGGTCTGGTCTTAGCATCCTTAATAGCATTCTAGAAATACAGTAGAAATTATATAATACTTCTATTTTTTTTTTTTTTTTTTTTATTAAATCATAGCTGTGTCCATTGATGCGATCATGGGGCATCATACACTAGCTTCATAGACCGTTTGACACATTTTCATCACACTGGTTGACATAGCCTTCCTGGAGTTTTTTTAGTTATTGTGCTAAGACATTTACATTCCACATTTACTAAGTTTCACATATACCCTTGTAAGATGCACCTATAATACTTCTATTATGATGTACTTAAAAATATTATTAGTGTCAGGCTCCAACTGATAATTTTGGATTTGGAAATTTCATTGAAAGGTGTTGGCATTTGAGGGAGATGGGTCAAAGTTCCTATAAGCCTATAATTATTCCAAAGGAGAATTTTTTTTTAAATCTTTCAAGCAAATTTTTATCTGTGTAAGCAGGAGGATTTCTGGGGCAGGAATTGATTCTCTGCCTCTACAGCTGGCCCCCTCAGTTCTAGAAATAAGACATTATGAACCCATTTTTGTGGGGAGCAGACTGAGGCCCAGAGGCCGTTTTTCCCTGTGTTGTGCTGCTGCTTTTGTTCCGCAGCTTCATTCCTGAAACTCACCGTCCAGAGTCCAGAAGGGCGAGCTTCCAGAATGCCCATGATTTAGCTTAACTTGGATCCTTTGATTGATCATCCTGGGGACTGAGTCTCCTGCACAAACCCCCAGAAGTCCAGCTGGGAGTCTCTGACAAGTCAAGTATAAATTGTGCCCTGTGAGGCATTTTCTGTTTCTGTTGCGGGAAACTTATCTGGGAGGCTGCTCTCTCCTCCTCCCAGCCCTGTGCTGATGGTCTTCACCTCATAGTGAACCTCTGGGTACCAGGTGGTCCTCCGGCCACGCCAGGCAGCTCTGACTTCGTGGAATGGGCTCGTGGCTGTGGTGATCCTAGCCCTTGGAAGTCAGGCACACGGGAAGCTGGAAGAGTTACAAAGGAACATAAGGGGCTTTGAAACTTAGAAATTGAGATCCTTGCACTACTAACACCAACCACATTTAAGATGAACAGCTTTATTTCAGAGTGATGGTGGTTTGACTTTTTGTCTCTTGATGGAAAATCCCATCAGAACATCCCCATATGTTGTTGCTATTTGGGATGTTCTTTGTGGGACAGGAAAGGGCTAGTAGGATGAACTTCAAGGGGGCTTATTCGTCTTTATAAACGTAAATGAGGGGGCGTTTCTTAACTGGCACATTTAGGTTTCTGTGGTTTAGATGGGTTACTGATGTTACGTTTTCTTTCTTTCTTTTCTTTCTTTCTCCGTTGCAGCTGGTCCTTTGGGGTGTTAATGTGGGAGATCTTCACATTAGGGGGCTCGCCCTACCCAGGGATTCCCGTGGAGGAACTTTTTAAGCTGCTGAAGGAAGGACACAGGATGGATAAGCCGGCTAACTGCACCAATGAACTGTAAGAACCGCTGTGGACTGGGCACGCCAGTAACACCTGCCTGACGTACCTCCGTATTCTAAGCACCCCCTCTCCACCCCCCTCCACCCCCGCCCTACCATCTCCTAAACATGCTCTAAGAAGAATTGCTGAAGTTTTCTGGGCTCAATCCCAGAACTGAGTTAGATGGCTACACTGACAACCTTTAGTTGTCCAAAAGAAAGAGCAGCTTGGAGGTGTATGAAATGACACTGGCTTTAAATCACAGAGGGCGTCCAGCTGCCTGGCCAAGGGCTCCTGACTTTGCAGGGCCAGTCGGTGTGATCTTCCTATCCCTGTGCTGTCCTTCCTCTGGTCCCACTCAGAGCGACAGGAAACAAGCTGAAAAGCCACGGGGCTTCCCCTGCACAGCGTAGGATTAAGGAGGCCATGAAACCTGCCTTCCCTGGTTATGCCTCTCCCCAGCGGGGTGAGCGGAGAATGGGTCTTTCTAGAGCTGCTGTGACCAGTGACATTGCTGTTAAAGATTGACATCCACCAGGCTTCCCCACAGAGAATAAACCAGTGTCTGGTTACCAATATTTCACCTGTATTTTCATGCAGAGAATTAAAAAATGTATCCAGATGCCCTGCTTAGAGTACCAGATCTGCTGGTTTCTAGAAGAACCTACCTCAGGTGTGGTGTAAGGTTGTGTGGGTGATGTGTGCCCTGGGCAGTAGGTTCAGTGCTTTGAAAGGAGTCTCCCCACCTCCCAGCCCAGGATTTACGAAGAGTGATTGGCCTAGTGACTGTCGCCCATTGTCTGCCATTTCACAGGGATTTTATGTCCATAATCCCATGAGTGCTTTTCGGTGTACGACGTACATCTGATGAATGGCCACACTTTATAGCATAGCACATAAAGGCATTTATTGTGCTTCTTGTCACTTCCACTGCTGTTTCTAACATAGAGGGTCTGTCGAAACCCGTAATCAAGATAAGGGAATGTGGGAATGTGGGAATGTGGGCCTAGCTGAGAGCTAATCAGGGAGTGTGCGGCCCAGCAGTGACAGATTAATTCATACAGTCCTTACCTTAAAGTTGTGGTTTTCAACATTTTTTTAATAAGCTGAGAAACCTTTGTCAACTAGAATCATTAAAACAAAACCTGAAGTGTTAGGCAGATAATGTCAGAGCAGCTTTGGTCCAGGAAGGGGTGTTTGAGGAGGGAAGACTGCAGACCATTCTTGAAAATATGGCTCCTCCCTCTGATACCAAGCCAGCGCAGTGGCTCTCGCCTATAATTCTAGTACTTTGGGAGGCTGAAGCGCGAGGATCGCTCTAGGCCAGGAGTTCAAGACCAGCTGAGCAAGACTGAGCCCCTGTCTCTGCTAAACATAGAAAAAGTAGCTGGGTAGGGTGGTGGGTACCTGTAGTCCCAGCTACTCCAGAGGCTGAGGGAGGTGGATCCCTTGAGCCCAGGAATGTGAAGTTGCAGTGAGCTGTAATGATGCCACTGCACTCTTAGAAGAACAACGTCCTGTCTCAAAAGAAAAGCATGTGACAACATGTGTGGCACAGTTGAATAATATAGACGCCTCTTTCTTCATGACACTGGTGCCTTCCGGAAACATTTTGGTAAAATGATGTTTCTGTGACTCAAAGTGCCTTTCAGAGTAGTCAGGCAGGGAATCTTTGGGGAAAGTGAATATGTCCTAAGGTGGCTGCCTGGAAACTTCTGATGCGTTTTCACAATTGAGGCTACATCTCCATACTGTCTGTAGCCAAGTACCTAGTACTAAAATTAAGGCACTGAGGAAATCTGTTTCTTCCAGGTACATGATGATGAGGGATTGTTGGCACGCAGTCCCCTCCCAGAGACCAACGTTCAAGCAGTTGGTGGAGGACTTAGACCGGATTCTCACTCTCACAACCAACGAGGTAAGAACCTCTTTCTAGAAACAACTGTTCTCACTTGGCATGGAAGACAAGCATGGCATTTTACACGCAGGCACCCTGTTGGTTGTCAGTTGGAGTCTAGTATAGTTCATCATTTTCCGTTCAGACAGTTAAACTGTGTGTTCCTTTCAAATTACAATTTTTCTCTGAGCTTCATTTTGTGAATTCTGATTCATGAAACCAAAGACTGAGGGACATCCCTCCGGCCGCCCTCACCTAGCTGGTGGCTGGGTGAGCGTGTAGGAAAGTGGGAAAGGGGAAAAAATGTTCATTTGCAACATGTAGTTTGACTCTGCGCCCTGGTTTTTAGTGTGCAAGTGGAGGTTGTCTCGACCCGATTTGCATGAAATTCTGTCATTCCAGCTTCCGTACAACATGACACTGTCCTGTAGGATCCTGTCTGGTAATGTCTGTGGCTCCAAGTCTCTCTTTATGTGTATATGACAGTTTTCCATAATGAGTGACTTAGATGAATTTTAAGTGAAAACTTGTACCTTTTCTTAAAACATTTTCTATGAAACATGTATAATCTTTGCCAACAAAACAGGATCTGAATTCAGCTGTATCAGGAGCAGCCAGAGGGTGCAGATAGAGTAGTTTTTATGATTGTGGGAAGCGTATGTACCCTGCCCAGGAAAGGGCAGAAACGCATCACTCCAGTAAAACCCCATGTGAGAAAATGTTAATGAATGAATTTTGAGATATTGAATGAGGATTCCAGGACACTGGGGGGAGTGGCTAAAACCACACCATTATCTCAACAACCAAAAAGGATGCCGCAAATATTTTAGAAAGAAAATAATACATTTAATTTCTGATTAGAAAAATTGTTTTAAAGTGATTAAAAAAAAAAAATCAAATGTAGTGATAATGAAACCTTACCCGGGCAATTTTATCTTGTGCGTCTCACTGTGGCTTGTGCTGGATGAAGGGAGAGATTGCATTTAAATGAACACAGCTGACCTTCAGAAGTTGAAAGGAAAGGAACAGTGCAAGGGGGAGGGGAAAACCCAACTTTCTTCTTCTGCCAAAATTGTTGTTTCTAGGGTAAGTTCTTTCAACCCTAGACTTGGAATCCATTGATACCCCTATTTTTCCCCTATCAGATCTGAAAGTTTATAGCTTCATTTGGAAATGGGGAAAAGCACTAACGGTCTGTTTTAATGATCCTGTACCTATGCTCAGGGAGACCTATTTATGTGTTTACATTGAACGTGGGTCCGTTCCTACTCAAATTTGTATCTAGTATCCTAAAATAAAAAAGCAGAATGCCATATCGTCTAACGGATATAAAAATCGAAGTTTCTTTCCTTCTGAAAATCATTACCATATGCTCAAGAAAAATGGTTCCATTTAGGACAAAATTTCATTTTTATCATTGTAAGCAGAAAGTTCTCTTGATGTGGTGGATGTGTTTGTTTCCAGTTGTGTGGTTAATGCTGATGTTGTTGGAACTGACACATCCCCCTTCTGGGATGGGGACTCTTTTTTTCTTGCCAGCCCTGGTGATGAATTATAGTGGGGTAGGGTTTTTTTTTTTTTAAATGTGGAGTTGCCAACATTCCGTGGGCTCTTTGCTGATAACACTGAAACTGTTTGTGCTATGGTCTGCACTTTTTGACCTCCTCTCAGCAAAACCACACGTCGTAGAATAAGTTGTTAGCTTCTGGACGTGTGAGCAGAACGTCCCCAGAGTGCCAACCTATTGAGGCAGTTGAGACCCAGAAGTTCCCTGTTTAGAAATCTTTTCATAGCTGCAGAGCGGGGGTCAGCCAATGCTTTCTGTAAGAAGCCAGAGAGTAAATATTCTCAGCTTCGTGGGGCCGATGGTGTTTGTTATGACTCTGCCATTGTAGCACACAAAAGCGGCCACAGGCAACATGTAAATCAGTGTGTGTCTGTGTTCTAGTAAAAGCTTATGGACCCTGAAATTGGAATTTGATATGAATTTCTATCATTTTAATACCACAGATATTCTTGTTTTGTCCCCCTTCCCCACCCCCCCAACTATTTACACATGTTGAAAACCCATCCTTAGCTCACGGGCCCTACAAAACCAGGCCTGGGCTCTGCTCTGACCTGAGTCAGAGGAAGTGTCACCCCAGTGTGGTCCCAGTGGGCCCCTTGGTTGCAACAGCAATAGATGTCTTGGGGAGCAAAAGAGACTTCCCAAATTTCAAAGCTTCAGAACTTGGAAACTTAACCTCTATCTTCGTGAACTGTCCTTTAACAGCCCATTACAGATTTAACATAACATGAGTATATCTAAGCCTTTTTTTGAACCTGTTTATATTTTCAACTCAGAGAGCTTCTGAGGGTAATGAATTACATGTGTTAAATTACCCGCCCAATGAAGAAGTATTCCCCTTCAATTGCTCTAGGAATTACAATAATAAAATATAATTCAGAAAATAAATATTCATCGTCTCAACGACTTCCAGGGGTCCTGGGGACCCACAGCACGTGATGCATTTATACTTTGCTGGGGCTCGAACTTGAAGCAGGTGCTTAGCCAGGAGGCATGTGGGAGTGGGGAAGTGTAGGGTGCAGGGCCCTGTGCGTGGGTTTGCCCGCCCCACCCCTGCATGTCAGTTGTTTATTCTTGATGGATTCTGTGAGAAAAGTTGAGGGCAGCCTGGAGTAAAATGATTAGGTTCGGGTCTGGGGGGGTGGGGGTGTCTCTCTGAGCTCAGGGTGGGTTGCATCTCTGGCGGCCTTCTAAGGGCTGCCCCTTCCTGCCCCCAACTCTGACCGCAACATCTCAGGAGCCTGTGTTTGAAATAAAACTCTTTTCTTCCCTTCTTTCAGGAATACTTGGACCTCAGTCAGCCTCTTGAACCGTATTCACCTTGTTACCCTGACACAAGATGAAATAAAACGTCTCTCTTCCCTTCTTTCAGGAATACTTGGACCTCAGTCAGCCTCTCGAACAGTATTCTCCTAGTTCCCCTGACACAAGGAGTTCTTGTTCTTCAGGAGATGACTCTGTTTTCTCTCCAGACCCCATGCCTTACGAACCATGCCTTCCTCAGTACCCACACAGAAATGGCAGTGTTAAGACATGAGCAAGCCCGCCTGCCTGTCCCCAGGCAGGACAGTGCCAGGACGCAGCCTACACTGAGCGGGGAGGCCAGGCCCCCAGAGCTTGTTGTCTCCACTTGTACATATGGATCAGAGGAGTAAATAATTGGAAAAGTAATCGGCACACGTGTAAAGATGTATACGGTTGAAAACTTAACAATTTTCACCAGGAGAAGGACGTTTCTGGACGGATAGACTCCCACCGGCTGTCACGCGACCTCTGACCCGCCGTGGACACCAGCTGTGGGCTAGTTGGACTCAAGGCAGATGCAAGTTCTGCCTTCCTTGTTAATTTTGTAATAATTGGAGAAAATATATGTCAGCACACACTTACAGAGCACAAATGCAGTATATAGGTGCTGGATGTATGTAAATATATTCAAATTATGTATAAATATATATTATATATTTACAAGGAATTATTTTTTGTATTGATTTTAAATGGATGTCCCAACGCACCTAGAAAATTGGTCTCTCTCTTTTTTTAATAGCTATTTGCTAAATGCTGTTCTTACACAGAATTTCTTAATTTTCACCAGGCGGAGGTGGAAAAATACTTTTGCTTTCAGGGAAAATGGTATAACATTAATTTATTAATGAATTGGTAATATACAAAATAATTAATCATTTATAGTTTTTTTTTCTTTTGTAATTTAAGTGGCATTTCTATGCAGGCAGTGCAGCAGACTAGTTAATCTCTCGCTTGGACTTAACTAGTTATCAGATCCTTTGAAAAGAGAAATATTTACAATATGTGACTAATTTGGGGAAAAGTTTTGATTTGTTTGTGTTTAAACTCTGCTGTCAGATGATTGTTCTTAAATCTCCCAAATACCCTGATAAAAGACTCCTTAATAGGAAGGTGTTCCGTCATCAGGCTAATGCCACATTTAACTGGATTTCCCAAGACAAATGGTACCAGTGTCCTCTTTAAAAGATGCCTTAATCCATTCCTTGAGGACAGCCTGAAGCTGAGATGATAGTGGGTATACTCCTCTCCAGCAACTGGCCTCTGCCCCTGCGTTGCACATTAATCAGATTAGCCTGTATTCTCGTCAGTGGATTTTGATAATGGCTTCCAGATTCTTTGGTCTTTCCAGATGCTTTTTAGGACCATCAAGTCCCATCACAGAAAGTTGAAACACCAAGTTGTTCTGCTGATAGTTTCTGGGGGGATGCTTCCATCTTGTTAAGGGATTGATCCCACCTAATTTTGGTAGGGCCTCACCGAAAGATCCATCCTGACAACTGCCTCAGACGGAACATCGCCACATTGTCCCCTCTGTGTGAAAGTATTGGGTTTTGCTTTCAAACCACCCACTCACATTGCTATAGCCATGCAACATGAATGCAGATTGAAACTGATTTTATGTGTTACAGAATTGGAGAAAGTATTTAATAAAACTTGTTAATTTTGATACTGACAATAAAAATGTTTCTACGGATATTAATGTTAACAAGATAAAATAAATGTCACGCAGCTTATTTTTTTAATACTCGTGTCCTACCAGATGGTTTCCTGTGCTGGGAGGTGTCGACCGGGTACTGTCTGTAGACGCCAGAGAGGCAGAGCTGGGAGGGCAGGAGGGGACTAGCCGAGACCACCAGCGCCTGGGACAGGTTGAGTCAATGGAAAATCAGAATAGGTTGGTTCAGCCCCTCACTGGGTTGCTTACTTTACCTCTGGGGAGTCATTGTTCCTTTCTGAGCCCTCCCTGTTCCCCAGAGGAGCAAATGAAGAACCTTATGGGGGACAGTTTTGTCAACAGACAGGTGGCCTAAGGATGATATGTGTCTAATAGGGCAAACATTCAGGCCGTTTGGAACCTGAGGACCTTGAAACCTTCTAGGCTGGTTTCCTTGTCATGTACAGAGAGGAGAATTTACTTCAAATTTTCTGAAAAAAAAACTTTTTGGAGTTTTAAAGTAAGTATTTATTTTCATTCCACCAAGCATCCAAAGAGGGAAATGGAGATCAGCCTCTCAGTTAACAAATGTGAATCTATGACTCTTAAGGTTCCCTTTTGCCTTCTCGAGGAAAGGGAGACAAAACCAGGCCGCCTTCTGGACCTCAGCCATGTGCTTAGAATGGTGCAGGGCTGTCGGTAGCTGAGTGGTGCTGTCCTTGTGGTCTTCTATGTGCTTGAGGCCAGTAGTGGGCTATGCGATCTCCAGCTGTCAGGACAGCAGCCTCCAGTCCTAGTTCTGTGTTTGCCAACTCCTGGGGCATCCGTTGCTTATTCCTAGGCCAGGGTTCTAATCTCACCAAAAGCATGTGACTAGAAAAACACACTAATGCAGATGGAAGCCATGTCACCTGTTAGGTGATTGTTCTGAGTCCTCTGGGCCTTTCCACTGGGGGGGGTGCCCTTGGCCAGGGTGGAGGGTGAACTGACTTAAAGGTGCTGCGGGTGTGTTCAGGGCAAGGCTCAGTTTCTGCTGGTTCTCTGTGAAGACCCATGCCTTACTTCAGAGACAGAAGGGCCATTGATGGCCTTGGCAATGTAGATTATAATGGGAGAAAGACCTGCTGTCCCTCTTGCCCATATCATGGAGGTGAGTGGGCAAGAATCCTAAACTAGCTCTTGGCTATTTTAGTTTTAGAATTATTTTCAAGAGATGTTTGCCATGAAGGGAAACAGGGAGTGTGTGCCATGAGAAAGAGGGGAAATACAGTACTTTCCCTTTTTTTGAGGCCTGCCCCAAATGAAATACATGGCAGGGCTCTCCTGGTCCTACCCCCTGAGACTAAGGAAAGCCTTGAGAATTAGTGGAACCACGTGTGATTGTCATCAAATCCCTAGTTCATTTGTGAAGAACCAAAAAGGGACAGGCATCTTGGATGGGCCCTGCTGTTTGCAACAAGGAAGGGCATACTCAAGAGGCTACTGCCCCAAGTCTGGCTGGTGGTGGTCTCGGATGGGATGGGGAGGCCGCAGAAGCAGGGTAGAGGAGCAGCACCTTCAGGGGAGTTGTTCTGTGTGTTCTAGGAAGACAGGTACCCCACCCACTCATCCACCACCCAACTAAAGATCTTCTCTGCACGTGCTCCTATGGCAAGTTCCTTAGCCCCACACACAGGTAACTCATACGTATTTGCAATGAAACGCCTGCCAGATTGAACAGCTATGGATTGAGGTCTCAGCCATCTTCTCAAAATAAGAAACTGCCAAGTTGGATGGGGTAGTTTAAGCTTTAGAAGGGCCACATCCAGAGGGCTCAGCTCAAGGTGCCTGAGGATCACATGGCAGGGAAATAGTCTCAAGAAACAGGACTGTAGCCTTGCGCAGCACAGGAGAGGCGGTGGGCTTGGGCGGGATCTGGTTGGTTTACTCCTTTGCAGTGGGGAGATGCTGGGCAGATCACAACTTCCGTCTGGGCATGCATCTCCTCAGCTGAAACTGGCCACCACCAGCCTCATGCTCACCGTGAGCATTGCCAGTAGGAGCTTAGCTCTGGCAGAAAGTACAAAGTAAATTAGTTTTCCTCTTCCTGAGAATTTCTTTTTTGTACATTTCAGTAACTTTTTTGTATATTCACACTATTGTGCAACCACCACTACTATCAAATTCCAGAACATTTTCATCACTCCAAAAAGAAACCCATTTCTCACCAGCAGTCACTACCTTGTCCCACGTCTCCCAGGCCTGGCAACCACCAATCTGCTCTGTGCCTATGGATTTGTCTGTTCTGGACATTTCAAATAAGTGGAATCAATATATGGCATTTTGTGTCCATCTTCTTTCGCTTAATTTTTTCAAGGTTCATCCCTAGTGTAGCCTGTGGCAATACTTTATTTCTTTGGATTGCCCGTCATGTCCCATTGATGGGTATATTGCATTTTTTTTATTCAGTCATCCATTGACGAACATTTGGGTTGTTTTCCATTTTGCTAATTATGAATAGTGCTGCTATAAACATTTAGGTAGTGTATAAATTTTTTACAGTCGTGTGTTTTCATTTCTCTTGGGTATATACATAGGGGTGGAATTGCTGGATCATATGATACCTCTACTTAGCCAGACTGTTTCCCCAAGATGCTACGCTCTTTTATTTATTTATTTTCATTTCATTTATTTATTTTTTTGAGACAGAGTCTCACTTTGTCACCCTCGGTAGAGTGCTGTGGCATCTTAGCTTGAAGCAACCTCAAATTCTTGAGTTTAAGTGATTCTCTTGTCTCCGCCTCCCATGTACCTGGGGCGGCAGGCACCTGCCACAACGCCTGGCTATTTTTAGAGGTGTGTGTCTCAAACTCAGCTCAGGCAATCCATCTCGGCCTCCCAGAGTGCTAGGATTACAGGCGTGAGCCACTGTGCCTGGCCTTGCTACACTCTTTTAAGTTTCCACCAGCAATGTGTGAGGGTTTTGGTTTCTCCACGTCCTTGCCAACACTCATAATTCTTCATTTTTTTACAATAGCCATCCTAGTAGGTATGAAGTGCCTTCCTAAGAATTTAATACCTGATACTAGTCCGATGACAGATCAAAGATACATTATATACCTTCCTGGGTTTTCCAGAAAAAAAAAGATTCTTCCATGAGTCAGCCTGGCTTCTGTGCTTATAAAATGGCAGAGATGGCTGAGATGCCTGCCCCAGTGGGTCCTCATGGTGCAGAGATGCTCAGAAACTGATCAATTCCATCTCTTCCCCCTTGGCTGAGAGAGGAGGGGAGCACTGCCACGTGACGCGAAGAGAGAGATTCTTTCTGGCTGGAATTCTCTACCTCACCTCCCTGGTTTTATACCAAATATAGTCTAGAGAGCTTGGCCATCCATGGGGACTGATTACTGCACCATTACTTATGTATGCACGTTGGATCCTCCTTATCCACCCGCATTTTGATGTTTATTTTTTGATGTGTTTAAGATGAAAGCAAAGTTTATCTTCTCTCATATTTCATCCCCAGGAAGCCTTGAAATGGCTTGGCTGTCCACCCTGGGCAGGGACAACAAAAGCCATCCACGTTTGAAGTGACGTTTTGGAATGGGGCCCTTCTCATGCCCTTTTTGCTCAGGGTTTCTGGGGGTTTAGAATGGGTTCCTCGAAACTGCCTTGAAGTCCTGTCTCAGAAGGTCACTCGAGGTGCTGCTGAAGACAGTGGAAGGAAGGGTGGCCGGTGTCAATCACTGGGAGGCCCGTGCTGTCCAAACCTTTGAAATAGAAGGCGGCAGATGTCTGCCAATCTGCAAAGGGAAACCCCAGGACACAAAGAGTTGGTGACAGAATTTAGCTTAAGATGCACACTGTAGTAAGTGACTTTTTCTGCTGTGGTTCAGGACACTGCCTCCATTAGGTTTGTGTCTTCCTGGGCTACTTTTCTAATTCTTTTGTTGAGGGCATTTAACTGAATCGTGCTTGGAGGCTTTGCAAATCAAAATCCATAATGCAATACACTTGGAAAGGAACAGAGGATGCACAGATGTGTACATTAAGAATAAAGAAGGAAAAAAAGGATAAAGAAAAAAAGCTTCCTGGGCCTGTAAATGAGCTGACAAATGATCCCTACCTGAAATGACTGTTGAATTCAACAAGATTTTACCTGGGAAGCACCAAACTGCACCTGCTAGGTGACACCCACGTACTAGCTGCTCACTTTCTCTCTTGCTCTTGATGAGATGTAGACACAGACATAGATGTGGGTATTGAGACAAATATAAAGATAAAATATAGACAACACTGTCATTATTCCTGAAGAAGTTTACTTGTGAAATTGCTGGTCACTTGTGAACACAATTAGGATCATGCATGTCTCCCACCCACAATTTTAAACAGAAACATTTAATAAATTTTAACTCATAAGATAGTCAAAATGTTTGAAGATCATGAGATTGTATTTTCAACATTTGCCCTGTTACGTTTCCCTTTGTAAACAAGCCTTCACTTTACAAACACTAGTCATGCAGTGAATGCCCAATGTGGTGACTTAATATTTGTGCTATTAGAACTACACACATGGGCCAGTCGCAGTGGCTCACGCCTGTAATCCTAGCACTCTGAGAGGCCGCAGTGGGTGGTTTGACTGAGCTCACGAGTTCGAGACCAGCCTGAGCAAAAGCAAGACCCTGTCTCTACTAAAAGTAGAAAAACAGAGGCAAGAGGATCACTTGAGTACAATAGTTGGAGGTTGCTGTGAGCTATGACGCCACCGCACGACAGCTTGAGACTGTCTTTTAAAAAAAAAATACAAAGCTGAAATGAAAAGAAAAACCACTGAATAAAATTAACAACAGATTGAAGGTAATAGAAGAAAGTGAACTTGAAGATAGATCAATAGGTAGCCAACCTGAAGAACGGAGAAAAGAAAGATAGAAAAAAATTGATAGTGCCTTAAAGAGTTGTGAGAAATATCAAAAAATCTCATAAAGTCTCATTGGAATCCTAAAAGAAGAGGAGTAAGAGACTGAGGCATGCACGATTCTTGCATCTCTCAGACTCATTGCATGGCATATTTAAATTTGTGCATTTTAAGTATGGATGTTTGATGACCAAAGGAAGAAGGAAATTATGAAAAACATAGTTCCTCACTTAGTTGTGTTCATGCTAAAGGGTTTATGAGTGAAAGGCATCAATGTCTGCACCTACTTTAAAATGGATCAAAAAATAAGGTGGATGGATGAAAAGATGATCAGAGAGATAAATATTTGTGACAAAACAAAAATAGTCATAGTTATCAGGGGATGACACCACAATTATTTCAATTTCTATATTTTGAAAAATTTTTAAATGAAATGATAGAAAACTGTGTTTTGGGCATCTTAGCCCATTTTGCATTGTTATAAAGGAAATACCTGAGGCTGGATAATTTATAAAGAAAACAACGTTAGCACTTAAAAAAAAAAAAAAAAGAACTGCACATACCAAGTGGGTCAATGGTTTAAGTCTCAGGGTCCAGAGCAGAACAGGAGCAGACATCCGGGCAGGCTTTTTGCAAGGGACAGGGGCTCTGGCTCCAGCTGTGGGTTGTCACAGACCAGCATGGGTACCAATAAAGAGGGAAATAACCACAGTGGAAAAACAGAGGGGGCCGCAGCTCTCCACATGTCACAGGTGTCTGTCTTCAGGAGCTGCCCTGTGCTGGGCACTGAGAGATCAGCGTAGGTCACCTGACAGGGCAGGAGAGGCTAAAATCCACGCAGTCTGTTGTGTGGGGAGGGTCATCAGGTGCTGGCCATGTACAGGAGCCTGCAGGTGTGCACAGGTGGGGAGGGAGGGTTTAAGGTAGCGGTTCTCAACCTTCCTAATGCCATGACCCTTTAATACAGTTCCTCATGTTGTGGTGACCCCCAACCATAAAATTACTTTTGTTGCTACTTCATAACTGTAATTTTGCTACTGTTATGAATCGTAAATATATGATATGCAGGATGGTCTTAGGCGACCCCTGTGAAAGGGTCATTCAACCCACAGGTTGAGAACCGCTGGTTTAAGAAGATAGCTGGAAAGTTTCTGCAGTCTCTGGGGGCTGCCCTTTCAAATGGTTCTGTGACTTGCTGCCTCTTCTGAAAAAAGGCTATGTGTTCATGCTAAAGTGTTTATGAGTGAAAGGCATCAATGTCTGCACCTACTTTAAAATGGATCAAAAAATAAGGTGGATGGATGAAAAGATCAGAGAGATAAATATTTGTGACAAAGCAAAAATACTCATAGTTATCAGGGGATGACACCACAATTATTTCAATTTCTATATTTTGAAAAATTTTTAAATGAAACCTCGCCTTCCTGGCATGGTCTGGGCTCCCGTGAGACCAGCCCTTGGTGCTCCTTAGCTGCAAGAGACCAGGTTTGCTTCCTGCCAAAGAAACATCACTCAAATCCGAACGTCAGCCTCTTGCCTTCTGACTACGGATTTAAGTTTCACCCAAATGCAGAAGTTCCTCCCTCATGACTGGTCGTAACCCAGGAGCAGCCAGTGCTGTGAGTGAAATGGGCTAGGTCATAACACCCGACCACAATATCATGGGTGTTGGGAGAGCTCACTCTGCTGTTGCTGGGATTAGGGTCCACGCAGGTGACATGTGGGTGAAGACGGAGCAGACAGCAGGGCCTGAAATGGGGCAATGCTTTCAAGAATGGGTGTCAAAGCCGGGCACCATGGCACAAACTGTCATTCCCACTGCTTGGGAGGATGAGGGAGAATCTCATGAGCCCAGTGGTTCAAGGCCAGCCTAGGCAGCCCTGTCTCTAAATAAAACAAGAAAGAGTGTCCACTTCAAAGACCTGGGGGTGGGAAGGAAAGTCATAAAAAAGCCCTTTGGCCAAGTGGGATGTTTTAAGATTCTTTGGAGACAGTAAGTGGCCAAAGTGATATGTCTAAACCAGCCTTCCTGGCGCTGTGTCACCCCTGGTGCACCATGTAATAACATGCCCACTGCTCTTCCAAACAGGGTTGCCACAGAGATCCACAAACCAAAGGGCAAATAAATAATGTGGTTCTTCCAGAAGGAAGGAAGGTGAGAGGCTGACATTCGGATTTGAGTGATGTTTCTTTGGCAGGAAGCAAACCTGGTCTCTTGCAGCTAAGGAGCACCTTTGTTCCATAACACCGTATTCCTCGGTCAGGGTAGAACACTGTGTTCAGGGGACAGGATGGCCCTCTTCTCAATCTGGGCTGGGCTTTCTTTTCCATCAGCATTCCACGGATGACAGGCAAGGAACACATACCCTGTCCGAGTTCTTCTCTGACCCCAAAGGCCATCCCAGGACAGATGCACATTGGAGCCACCTTCATTTCCCTGGACACATAACTGAGTGAGACTGCTTTTTGCTTCCCATCAACTGGAGTTAAGAGCATCTCTAAAGCTCTGATGACTGAAGGCTTGAAATGACAGGGCCACTTGCCCCATACATCAGCAGGCAACTAACTCCCCCATATAAACAGATCTGGAAAAAAATCCAAGTATGCAATAAATGTGTACAGATCATGGAGACTGGCAATGCCAACAACCAGGTCTGGCTTCAGTTTTCCCCTTGTCTTCTAAATGGGGCAAATTAGGCACTAAGCCTTTATTTTTCTGACCTGAACCAGGTGAATTTAGTCAACTTCAGGAGACATGAAAAGAAGAGGGCACCCCTAATAAGGAAGTCTCGATGTGCACAGCCTCTTTGGAGGAGCCTCAGGCAAATGGCAGGGTGTGAGGAGTGACTGGGGAGGTGGGGGCAGAAGCCTGCGCTGGTGGGCGTGACACCTGTAGGGCCCAGGGACAACCTGATAAGGCTCCCAGGCTAGGGGTCCTGTTGGCTATTTCTAGCTGTGTTTGGATGGTGTAGACCAGGCATTCACAGCTTTTCAGAACAATAAAAACATTCTCCTGGAGGCCTCAGCATGCAGGGCCTCCTGGTTATTAAAGATCTCCAACATGACCCAAGTGCATCTTAGGAGGAAAGTTGTGACTGGGTGCTCAGCTACAGCAGCTAGTAAGAAGGATGATGTATACGTGTTGGGGGGGACATGGAGGATTCCAGAATTTCTTTCAAGGATGAACTGAGGGTCTGAAGTTGGCATGGGAGGGGGTCTGGAGAATTGCAGAATTGACTCTGAGCTGCTTCTGCATAGCAAACATGCTGCTTTTATATAGATCAGGTTGTTCCTTTGGTTGAATTTGAGGGGATGAATTGTGGACAAGGAGGGTCCAAATTTCCCAAGCTCCACCTGGCACACCACTCAGGAGCTTCATTTCTAAGCCCATCTCCCAAGCAGTCTGCCAGACTTGCCCCCATCCTTGCAGGTAGGAAGGAACAGGAGTGTCACCCCCTGGCACCCTTCAGGAAATGATGCCTCCCTCAACCGCTGCCTTGGTGACCTGGCTGACGGGGACACTCTATAGCAGAAATGCTGTCCGAGTGTGTGCTCAGGGAGCATTGGTGGGGTGTTCAACTTAGTTCCCATGAGGCGGGTGCTTTGACACACATCAGTGCCAAGGATCATGGTACATTCTAGAAATGTGTAGCCACATACTGTTTCCGGGGAGGAAAGCCTGTTTGGGTAGAGCTGGTGCAGAGTGAGGAGAAAGGGGGATTGTACCTTCAGAGACAGCTCTCTAAACCTGTCTCAAAGCAGGTTTGTGAAGTTGCTTTGTCAGACCTGTGGGACAGTCTCTGGGCTCACCCTGCCCCTCACCGGCCAGCCAGCAAGTCACAGGTGATGCCGTTGAGCCCAGCACTGCACCAGGAGCAGGGTGTTGTATTAGTGCTTACTCATGCTTGAAATAGCTCTAAGGGTGTTGAACCAGCTGTCTGGGGCTGCTGTAAGAAATTATCACAATCTCAGTGGCTTAAATCGACAAAAGTTTATTCAGACGCAGTTCTGGGGCCCAGGAAATGTGAAGTCAAGGCATCAGCAGGGCTGCACTCCTGAAGGCTGGGGGTGGGGGAGGTTTCTCTTCGCCTCTTCTGTTACAGCTTCTGGGGCCTCCAGGTGTCCCTTGGTTCGTGGCTGCATCACTCTAGCCTCTGTTTCTGTCTTCACATGGCCTTCCCTTCTCATGGTTGTCTCTCCTCTGTGTCTCTTAGGATACTTGTCATTGATTTGGGGTCCACCCACATAATCCAGGGTGATCTCATATTAAGATCCTTGACTGAATGCCATCCACAAAGACACTTTTTTCAAAAAGGCCCATGTTCACAGGTAGGCACACCTTTGGGGGGGGCATCATTCAACACATTATAGAAGTGGAGGTGGGAGATTTGAGACGTGGGAGAGCTCTTGAATGATGTCACAGTCAGGCTTGTGAAGAACAACTTGGTACTCATGATAGGGTTTTCTTGGGAGCTTCCATTTTGCCCAAGGGCCACCAGGTGTGTCAGATGCTGCCCAGAGGAGGGTGGAAAGGCAGGTGCCTCACCACGCTGAGAGGGGCACAGCGCTCCCCTGGAGTGACCTTCCCAGCATCTTTTCTCGTCTCATCTTCACAGCCCTAGAGGAGAGAGCATCAGGAAGTCAATTAGCGCCTTCACACTGACCCGGCTGCCACATGAGAGAGTTGGGCCTAATTCACGATCCGGGAATGTGTTCTCAACTCCTGCTTCAGGTGAGGTAGGGACCTGCACTGAACCTTCCTGGAGACTAGAGCAGGCTAAGGAAGGCAAATGGGAGTGGTCCAAGCCAGCAGTCCAGGTCTCTGGTGGACAACAGCTGTAGGGATGAAAGGTGGGCCCGGGAAGGGGAGCATGAGAAGAGAGAAGTGGTCGCCCAAGCTGACAGGGCAGCCCTCTGCCAGGGCTCCGCGGGGAGGGTCCCCTGTGGCCTCCCGAGGAGGGAGGATGTTAGGCCTAGAACTGGGGAGTGGGGACGGCGTGATGTGCCCTGGGTGGTGGCTGGTCACCGCGTGGCAGGTCTATTCTTTCTCTCTTTTCTGGGTTTGCCCTTTCATTAGTCAGTTGGAGCTGCCATAACAAAATGCCACACATGGGGCGCCTTGAACATTTAATTTCTCACGGTTCTGAAGGCTGACCGTCTCAGATCAGGGTGCCAGTGTAGCTGGGTCTCAGGGAGGGCGCTGTCCCTGGCTCACAGGTGGGCACACTTCACTGCGTCCTCACACGGTCTTTCCTCAGTGTGCGCCTGGGGAGAGACAGACAGGGAGAGCTCCCTCTTCCTCTTCTGCTAAGACCACCGGTACTTTTGGACCCCACCCTGAGGACCTCACTTAATCTTAATTACCTCCTAAAGTCGCTATTCCCAAATGCAGTCACATTGGGGTTTAGGACTTCAACACGTGAATTTTAGGACACAGTTCAGTCTATAAAATGGCTTTTCCGTCCCTCCACGCCCCCTTTTGTCCGGGTCTCATGTCCAGCTCTCAGTGTCCACTGGAGATACAGGGCTGGAATTCTCCGCAGGTCATAGACAGCAACTGCCCAGTGCTGGGCTTCTGAGGAGCCATTGGCTTCAAAGCCAGTGCCAGCATCTCTTGCTTGGCCTTTCTGGACAGCCCACGGGGCCAGGGAGCCCCATCGGCCTTCGAGTGAGGTGGGGTAGGGGCAGCAGGTGCCTGCAGCTCAGCCCCCACCAGCCAGATGGCCCTGCACCGACCACTTAGTCCTTGAGCCTCAAGTTTCTCGTCTATAATGTAAGGGTGGTGTTGTAGTTGCTGGCCCTGCCTGCCTGACACTGCTGATGTTTGGTGACTTTGGGAAAACCCGGTACAGATCTGAAGGGAAACTGTGTGTATACATAAGAAACCCCAGCCCCGGGCCACAAGGAAGCTGGCCTTCCCCACGCCCAGGCTCTGAGGTTGGGAGTGAGGGTGGGACCCGGCACACGCACCGACAGGCAGGGGTGCTGTGGCTCGTCCTGGCATCTCTGAGCAAATGTTCCAGAAAATGGGACCCTCAGCTCTCTCAGGAGAGGGAACTACATCTCTCTGGAGACAGGAGGCCTGTGTGCTCCCTAACACTAGGAGGCCCCGAGGATGAGGGGGTCCAGCAGACCTGCCCCCCACAGACGCCAAATGGATGTTCACAGCATTTGCCACACCAAAGGAGAAACCCCACTTACTTTCCAGAAGATGAATCTGATTTGCAAAAGGAAGATGAGTGGTTTGAAGGACGTCTTTTAAACACAGAGATGTGCTCCAGCATGTGGTGGGCTTTGTTAAGCCAGGCTGAGACTTTGTGTGGCCCGTGAGCATCGGAGAACGGACAGAAAGTGAGAAAGTGCTGGGAAGGGCTCGTTTTCACAGAGGCTCACTCTTCCCACAACCTCTGAGTCTGTTGCCCAGAAGGGCAGCCTTTCCTCCCAGAGGCCGGCCTCTGTTCACCACAGCCTCCTCTTGGCCACCTCCGGGCGAGGTGACCTTGCATAAGACACTTAACCCCTCTGGGCCTCCATTTCTTCATCTTCAAAGTGCAGACAAAGGTATCAACAAGGAGCCCTGTGTTCCAGGCCTCTTGTGAGGATAGGCAGCATAAATAGAGCTGAGGGTTTCCACGTCCCTGCAATATGGCGTGGGGGGACACCATGTCGCTGAAGCCTGAATGACGTCAGTTTGCCAGCTCACTTTCCTTCCAGATGATTGAGAGATCCCTCCCAGGAAAGCCCCTGAGGATGGCACAGAGGGCTCTACCTGCCCAAAGTCCTGAACTTGTCGATAGCTCAAGGTCTCTGCCTCCCAGAGAACACCTCCTGCTTGCTGTCAGCTGTAGAAGCCCTGGCAGTGTGGACAAGCTCTGAGAGTGTCCCCTCTCTTCACAGATGAGGTCGCCGAGGCCCAGAGCAGGGCTAGGCAGCTGAGCCAATGGCGTGCAGAGGAGTTGGTGAGAGAGGACCTGCGTCTCCTGAGGTCAGTATTTTGATGCCATGTAAAGAAAAGGCCCTCTTTCTGCTCTCCTTTCCTTGACATGTTGAAACCCGGCCTTGATAATGTTCAGAGGAGCAGAGCACAGACCTCTGGTGCCAGTGAGCTGTGCTTTGTTTGGCCTGTGTTGTGTTTAAAATATTTTGGAATTGCTTCTCAATGTTAAAATTCAGAAGATTTCACAGAAACATGCATATTTCAAGCGCTTCTTGTAGAAACTCAGATGCTGGTGACATTGGCCCACTTTTCTGCATGGCCACGATCCCTTGTGGGGGTTGGGGGGTTGGGGTGAATTAGCATTTGCTCCTTTTATACAAGGCACGTGGGCACCGCTTGGCCTGTCACTCCCCACCTGGCCAGTGTCACTTCTTCATGTCTCTGCCTGCTCTTTGTGGATACTTGAGCCTGTGACTCATGAGAAGCCCGCTTGCCCGGGATCATTAATTCTCCTCAGCTCACAGGGGACACATCTGGACAGCAGGTGATTCCTATTTTGCTGTCTTTTCCTTCTTGAAAACAGTGAACCCGGCTTCAGGTGAAAGTGAAAACAGCAAGACACCCCATTCCATAGCAGAGTTATTTTCCTAACGTCCATTGGAAAATGCAAACTTTCCAGAAGAAACTCTTGCTTTCCTCACCAGTTGACCTAGTTGCAAAGCAAAATCTTATTTTCTTAAAGAGCTGAGGTCTTGCTGGTGTGGCATGCGGAGAAGCTGGTCAACATTTCCATTAGGAACACTTTACTGGGCTTTCAAACCCAGCCATAAAGATGTGTTTTGGATAAAATTTGGTCCTTCCTCAGTCAAACCTGGGAATCTTTATTTCAAGGACTCGTTCAAAAGACCTTTCAGTCTTGAAGTGCAAATATGTGTGGTTTGTGGCTTACTAGACCGCGTTTGGGGTTTTGGATTTTGCTGCATGACATTTTTCTAACCTTTAATTTTAAAGCCGTAGTCTCTTATATTTATTTCCATGGTTAAAATGGTTTTTTTCTCTCTTTTTCTATGAGGAGAGGGCTGCATAAGAGGGACTCTTATTCATCCTTTTCAGCTGGGTACAGACCAACACAGAGCTTTGGCAGAGTCTTAAAGTGGGTGTCTGTTAAGTGTGTTTGTTTATGTTACCCGACAAGATTAAGTGCACATGATTCAATTATACATTAAAAGGGTTTGCATTTCCCTGGCTGTTCTGCTTGTTACTCTCATTTTGAGCCTTGCCTGGCAGTCACAGGTATTTATAATTACCCTGATTGTTTTAATGATCAGAAAAGAGAGCTCCTGGCCTGATAACGGTGATTTTGAGGGGAAATTTGGAAAATCTATTCTGTAGCACCTATTCGATTTCTTTTTTCAAGAATTACTAGACATCGTAAGTGTGAAGAAGTGGCCTACTTTGGGGATGCAAACGTCACTCATCCAATAGGTGGCTGTTTGCTCCATTCACACCTTCCTACCCAAGTCCACCCTCTTCCTGTATTCCCTAACTCAATCAAGACCATTGCCCAGTCTCCCAAGGTAGAGACTCTAGACTCAGCCTTGGCCCTTCCCTCCCTCCTCTGTTTAATATCCGGCTAGCCACCCCTTCCTGTCTATTGTGCAGGCAGAAGTACCCTGAGTCTTTCCCGCCTTTTCACTCGTACTGCCAAGGCCTCACCTGAGTCTTTACCATTTCCTGCCTGGGCTCAGCCACCCAACTGGCCTGCTACAAATTTTAGTCCTAAAAAAGTCATATCTCATCCCATTCCATTCTCTTGCTTAAAAACCTCTGTTGGCTCTGCTGCCTCAGGATAAAGTCCAAACTCTGCAGCGTAACGTACTCACCAACTTTCTGGTCCTGACACCTGCCACACCCCCCTTAGGAACCTCATGTTCCTGTTGCTCTGTGGACACCCAGGCCCTTTCCTAACATAAACAGTCTGTTCTCTGTATCCAGAACGGCTTCCCCCAGACCGCTTTCTTTTTGGAAACTTGTTCAAGGCCCAGGTCAAACACTATGTCCCTAGGAAGGCTTTTCTGGTATCTTCCAGGTAGAGTTAGCACTTTTATTCAAAGCTCAGAGACAGAATTTACTATGAGATTTTGTGGTTTATCTTTCTTCGGGTCTTATCTTCCCCTGGACTATGAACACTTTGAAGGGATGGTTCTAGATCTTTATTGCTCTGAATTTCTGTCACCCAATATGGTTTTTGACACATAGGAGGTACCTCATCTATATCTTATGAATTGAATCATAATTGAATAATCATAGCTAATATTTATAAAGCACATGTCAGATGCAGGGCAATATTTGTCTCACACATTTTTAATTTTCACAACAACCTTTGAGGTATAAGCATTCTTCAAATTTCGTTTACTTGTGAGAAAACAGAAGCACAGAGAGGTAATGTGTGTTACCCAAGGTCACACAGCTCAAGTCGAGTTCGGGCTGCTTGAGCACAGAGCTGGCATGCTGGCTGAAACCCAATATTATTCTGTTTCCCAGTAAATGAATCCTAAATCAAGTGCCCTGATAATCTCTGGATAAATTTAAGGC
This sequence comes from Loris lydekkerianus, assembly GCA_963574355.1. Classification (NCBI taxonomy): domain Eukaryota; kingdom Metazoa; phylum Chordata; class Mammalia; order Primates; family Lorisidae; genus Loris; species Loris lydekkerianus. Next base: position 81,520 of record CAUYPK010087884.1, on the reverse strand, counting down.
AAAAGGCATGGTAGATACTTAAATCTGGGATCCACTCTTGGCCTTGAGATGTGCATCTCAGGCTTCAGAGCCAGAGAAATCTTGGTAGCCTTCACCAGGCCCTGGGGGACCTGCAGGAGGCTTGATGAGTTTCTGATCTGCCTTTGGGAGCAAATAACTGAAAACCTAAAATACCGGTCTGAACAAACTCCTTAGAGGGGGTGTCAAAGCCTCAGCGACAAAGGCAGGGACCCATTAACAACTTCATCACCACCACCATCATAATATCATCACACTTAATATTTAGGAGACCCTTGGAGTCCAAAACAGACTCCATGCAAGAATGAGCTTCCATTTTCTATACATTTGCTACAGAGCATAGATAGCCAGTATAACTGAAGTGTGTGGCTAAAGTTTCCCCAGGAAGACTAGTCAGGAGAACCAGGGTAATTACCTCCTTCCTAGAAGGATTTGGGTGGAATTCATCTGTCTGGAATGGTTTAGACCTGAAGTAGGTCTCTTCTCAAATCTCTTCCACCTGTTCCCAGGAGCCTGGGCCCAGCAAACACCACCTAGGCCAGACCAATGAGCACATTCTGGCCCCACCAGATGCAGCCATTGGTCAGGACATGTTGCCTAAGTAGGTCCAATCAGAGAATTTTTGCTGGGAATACAGGACAATTGGACTTTTTCCCCTTTGAATGAACCCTGGAATCCTGTATCCCTAAAGGTTTGTTAGAAATACAGATTCTTAGGCCCTGCCCCAGACCTATTGAATCAGAATCCCCATGCCAGCGCCCAGGAAAAAAATCTTCCAGATGGTTCCCATGAACATTGACATTTGAGAACCATGTCTTCACTTTGTTCAATTTGCAGATAATAAAAACAGGCAGAAGAAGCAAGGTGACTTGCCCAAAGTCACACAGCCAGTGAGGGGCCACAGCAGGATGAGAACTTGGCTTTGCTGCCACCAGTGCTCCTTAAAGAGTCATCTCTTTGTGTTTTCATTAAGTTGTAAAACCATCCTAACAATAGAAATCTCACCTTTTGAATGAAGTTCCCCCCTTATCCAGGCCCCTCTCTTCAGGATTGAAAATAAATTTCATGTGCTCTGAGGTTATGTGGGGTAAAGCCTTCCTATTACACTCCTGGTGTGTGTGTATCATGGACTCAGGGAACTCTGCATTTAGGAGAACTTGGAGTTGGCAAGGACCACACAATGCCTGTAGAGGCAGGTCCGTCTTTGGCCCAAGAGCCAGGCTGGGCTCAGGGAAAGGTAGCTGCCACTGTTTCTGGGGTTGAGCTTCTAGTTAGTCTGCTGGTTCCTTCCTACTCGATCTGAACCCCCAGTTTTGGCTGCCACCCCAAGGCTGTACTCCACATCTGTGGGAGGGTAGGTATGGGAGGGGGTGTGCAGCTGGTCCCTGGCCAGAGCCGTGGCTCCAGTCTGGAAGTCCAGGCATACCTAAGTCGTCTCTTGTGGCTCCCCAATGCCATATTAGGCTGCCCCCTCTGAAGGGTGGAATCTCTGACTCATCCTCCCCCTCCCCCATACCCCTCACTCCTGCCAGTTTTGGCCAAGATTAGAATTCACTCAAATCTGTGGCTTCTAAGGTTTATGTGCTATTTCAGTTTGGCTAATGACTCCTCCTTGTTTCAAGTCAGAAAAAAAATCCCTTTCCCAAAAGGGGTTTTGGAAGGCTTCTCTTGGTGATCCGATGTTTTGTACAGCTACAAAGCAACATGAATTTCAGTGCATTGAATCAGAAGGAAGCTGGTTGTGTTTCTCAGATATGTCCTGGTCTTAGTGGATGCAAAGCAAAGAGATTTTCTAATTAGACTCCTTCCTGAGTGACCTGGGTGAGGTTTCCAGTTCCGTGCAAGGTGGACATTGTCTGTGTGGTTGGTTAACCTACCACCCTCAGGGAGTTTATGGTTCAAAAGAAAGAAACAACTATAGTCAGGGGCTGTAGGTAAGGCCTTTGTCCCAGGACTCAGGCAGGCGACTCTTTCCCTCTTGCATCTGCTTGTGTGCGCAGGTGTAGCTAAGGTTTCAGGTCCTTCCCTCTTTTCCTGCGTGTCAGGCGTTGCTGGGAGCTGGGTGATTAGTGGGCACTGACAGTGTAGGGAGGAGGAGGAGGAGGAGGAGGATGTTTATGGTACTTCCTGGGTTCACGTGTGTTCTCATGTTCTTTGACTTGGCCAAGCTTTTTAAGAATGAAGAATTTAGAAATTCCCTGGCAGTGGCATTCCCACCTGGGCCTCGGATACTTCCCAGCAGCTCCATCACCTTCTTTTACTAACCCTTGCCCTAATCCTCCAGGTTCCACTCACAAGGCTTGCCCACGCCCCTACTGGGAAGCCCCGTCCTGGCTGGGATCCCTCTCTCTGCTGATAGAGAGGACAGTGCCTAGGGCAGGCTCAGGGGTTGGCATCATTGGAGGGCACTCTGCACACACTGAGGACCCACATGCCCTTGATGATTGGTGAGTTCTCTCCAGAGGACATCAGTGTTTGCCAACTCACTTTCCTTTTCTAGGCTAACTCCTTGTCATTGCCCATTTTTTTGCTGCTATAACTGAATACCTGAGACTGGGTAATTTGTAGAGAAATTTACTTCTTGCTCTTTGGAAGTCTGGGAAGTCCAAGGTCAAAGAGTCAAACTGGTGAGGGCCTTCTTGCTGCATCGTAAGAAGGGCAAAGGGCATTGCATATGAGAAGCCAGGAACACACGTGTCCCCCCAGTTTCTCTCCTTACAAAGCCACCAGTCCCATTGTGGGGCCCTTCCAGATGATCTTATCTCTTATCTAATCCTACTTACCCCCCCCCCCCACACACACACATGCCTCACCTTTAGTCAACACATGAATTTGGGAGACATTCAAACCTTCTCACCCTCAAATAGAACGACCCAGGAATGTTTTATATGCTTGCTGAGCAAATACCTTGGTTCCAATCTGGAGTCCCCAAATCACCGGAAGTGGAAATTGTGCTTTGTTAAAGTGGAATTTGGCAAGTGTGTAGTGGCCATGGCAGCCTGTTAGGTTTGAACTTGAAATTGATGCCCCAGCTTCCCCATTTAAAGACTGTGTGACATTGGACTAGCCATGGAACTTTCCTAAGCCTTGGTTAACTGGTTTGTGAAATGGATAGAATGCTGATGCCTATCTCACCCAAAGGGTGTGAGGATTAAATACGAGAGTGTATATGTTATACAAATTGCTGGGTGAGCCTCAGAGTAGTAGGAAAATACAAGCTACTATGATTAAATACCTCCTTGATATGATCCATTCGAAAAAAGAGTAATTCAAGTGTTAGTGCCTGGACCTAATCATTGTGATAAAAACCAAAAGGGAAAAGAAAAAGAAGAAATCTAGTAACCTGTGGGCCTGTGGTTTTCTTCTAAAAATGATGTAACAGTCCAAGAGGAGAGGCCTGGGGAACTTGAACCTGTAAGATCATTATCCAAGGGGATCTGCAGTCCCCTTTGAGAAAGGCATGTGGGCTACCTTGTCCTGGGTCTCAAACAAAACCTCCCTAAGGGAATGCTTCCCACCCACAGAATAGACTGGCTAGAGGTCACGGATGATGCCAAGGGAAGAGAGAGGCAATGTCTGTGTTCAGAGCAGCAGAGGCAGAAACCACGTGCAGCAGACATGTCGAGGCCAGTGGGGGCGACGGGGGGGATGTGCCAGGAACTTTGTCTTCTTTTAAAGCATCTAACTCATCCCAGGAGCAGGATGGGGCATTTAAGAAAACTGGCCTCAACCTAATTCTTCTCCTGAGAAGAAGAGAATGCTCTCAAGCATGGGAAAGGTGGCAACATGAGGAAGGGTCACTTCAGTTCTCTCTGGTCCAAGGGAGGGACCCTGGGACTGACATTGTGAAGGAGTTGTGACAGGCAGAGTGTCCCTGCAGAGAAAAGAGATACCCAGAGGCTGCAAGGGGAGAGGGAGGAGTGCTGCAGAGAGACTTCTCCCTTTAAATGGGGCAGTTGGGTCAAGGGGCATTAAGATTTTTAGGTTGTTCAGTGTCCTCCAGATTGGAGCTTTGGGGATAGAATTCTAACAGTGACTTATGAAGATATTATCCAACAGGAAGTTGGCCTCCATTATGCCTTCAGTTTCTTCCATATGGGCCCCGCACAAATAATTAGTAGTGAATATCATTAATGATTGGAGTTCAGAGGTTAAGTGTGCAGGAACTGTGATCACACTGTTTGACTTCCAGTCATAGTCCTGCTTTCTCCTAACCTGTGTGACCTTAGGCAAATTATTTATTTAACCTCTCTATGCCTTATAGTCCTGATTCAGGCATAAGGTAAGGATATAAATACACTCCACTTCAAAGGGTGTCGCAGGGTTCAAGTGAGGTGATAAGTGCAAACTGCTTAGCACAGTGCCTGGCACAGAGGTCACTGAGAATGGCACCTGGAATAGCTGCACTTCCCCACCCCTTTGAAGGTCAGCAGGCCATAGGTCTTACTCTGGTCATCAAATGTATGTGGCAGTGATATGAGGAATCGTGTAGGTCAGATGGCTTGGCTTGGCTATATCCCCTCCCCTTTGCTTTTGTAACTGAAGAAACATGTGTGGACATGGGTCCCTGGCCCCCAAGTGACCATGATGAGCAGGGTCTCCCCACTTCCCTGCACTGGACATATAATGAGAGTGATAAATGAACTTTTGGGTTGGGTGGTTAAGCCTCTAAAATAGTGGTTCTCAATCTGTGCCTAAATACGGAGGGGCCACCTAAATACATCCTGCATATCAGATATTTACATTACGATTCACAACAGTAGCAAAATTACAGTTATGAAGTAGCAACAAAAATAATTTAATGGTTGGGGGTCACCACAACACGAGAAACTGTATTAAAGGGTCACGGCATTAGGAAGGTTGAGAACCGCTGCTCTAAAATATTTGCTTTGTTTGTTACTGCATCATAACCTGACTTGTCCTGGCTAATATAACCACTTAAAATGATAGTAGAAACTCCATAGCTGACCACCTCCTTAAGTTGACCTAATTTTTGCAGACTGGACATGCACCACATGTACTCACTGGAAGTCCCTTATGTTGATCCTGTCCATGTGTTGACCAGTGTGTTGTAGTCCTGTGCAGGTCAGCTCATAGAGGCTCTACTGTATTCCAGTTTTAGGATACAGACACTTGAGCAGAATTCACCTTATCCAGACTCATGGATCTTCTTTTCTGGGAAGAGGCAGCATGACAGAATGGTAGGAGCCCAAGCTTTTATACAACAAACTGGGTTTGAATCCTGCCTGGCCACTCTCCAGCTCTGAGTACTCAGTGGGTTATTTAATGTCTGAGGGCCACAGCGTCCACACATCCCGATGTCAGCTTGGCTGGGTCATGAGGCCCAGAGGTGCTGTGGGAGAGGGCCTGTCTCGATGTGGCCAGTTGCACTTGCTCGGCACACACTGACATCATCAGGGCTGCTAATGAGACCTGTGCTGAGGGCGGGGCACGTGACCTCCTCTAGGGCAGGTAGAGGAGGAGCGATTGCTTGGAATCCTCCACTGACCATCCCAGGTGGGCCGGGCATCTCCCATTTATCTCTAGAACCACGCACCACCACTTTCCACCTCTCTGCCCCAAAGACTGACCTGCATGGACATGTAAGCAGACCACTGGCTTTGATGAGGTTTGGAACGAGGAAAGAAGGAGAGAGTTTTCAATAGGGACTCTGGACTCCTTCCTATTTCTAGCTCCATTCCTGGAGGGGTCACCTCAGGCGGGCATTGCCCCTTGACTGAAGGCTCCTCTCCTGCTGGCCTTGTCACATGAGGCTCCCAAATTATGTTCCCTGCTAGGTGGTGAGGGCTCTTCTGCTGCCCCCGTACTCCTGCACTTCCCTGGGTCCACCTTGCCTGGTCCCCAACAGCCTTGAGCTTTTCTATCAAAGACGCCATCTTGTTCCTGTTGGGATCCTGGTGATGGCTTGCATTGCTTCCCTGGGCCCTCTGTCCCTGTCTACTCACAGCAGAGTGGCTTGGCCACCTCCCTAGGCCTTGTCTTTCCAGTTAGGTTACAGGTGAGCCCCTCCAGGCAAGGGCTTTCTTTCTTTTCTGGGCGCCTGCCCAGCGTGGCCTGCAGCGCTTGGCTTGGGTTACACATCTGGAGCCACATACCTTCCATATAGATGCCCAGGTCCTGATCTGTGTCCAGATCTCCAGGTGGGGCGTGGGATTGAGTCAGCAGACCGGGTGGAGGAGCAGCAGAGATGATGGTTGGTAACTACATGTTCACGAGGCTGTGATGTACTGAGCCCTGTTAATTATATTATGATTGCATGAGAAGCTTGATTTGGGATGTAGTCACTCCCATGCACATATTCTCGTTCCGTCTGGACACGGGGTGCCCGGCTGTGTGTGAGTGTGGGCCTGAGTGAGCTGCCCAGTCTGTCCTGTAGAGAGACTCTGCTCACTGCTTCTTTGGAATCTTCTTTCAAACTGATCTCTGGAACGACACAAGTGGAGAACCTCTCTCTTCTGCTGGTGTAAACCTCCCATCTTTCAAGGCTCACCAGTTTCAGCACCACACCATTGCTTGTATTAATAGTTCACAGGGTTCCAAACCCCTGTTACTATTAGCTGTTGTTTCATACACGACAGAGCAGCCCCGCTCTCCCTGTATCCGTATTTTGAGAATGGGGGTGAAGCTTTGGGTTCCCTCTTCCTTTTCTCCTCCCTCTTTACTGTTTACTGATAGCCTCTTCTGTGCCAGGGACCATGTAGGTGCTTTTGTGTATGTCAGGCCATTAATCTTTGCAGCCACCTCGTGTTACATAAATGCTGTTCTTACCCTTCTACTGGTGCAGAGGCAAAGAACTCTGGGGGTGGGGGTGGGGGGGAGCAGTTAAATGACTCGTCCGAATCGCAGAACTGAGTTTTTGGCCCAGGTCAGTCTGACTCTACAGCCTTTGCTGTAAGGCAGTGCTTCTCAAGTTTCGATCCAAGGACTCCTTTACGCTCTTAAAAAGTATTGAAGACTCCCCGACACTTCTGTTGTGTGGGTTCTACCTATTAATATTTCTCATATTAGAATTTAAAACTGAGAAAAACTTAGGAGTATTCCTTTCCTGTAAAATAACAATAATAAATCTATTAGATATTAATGTATATAACTTTTAAAATAAAAATTAACTATATTTCCCCAGATTAAAAAAAAGTGAGAAGTGGCATTTTTTTTCTTTTTAGCATTTTGCAAAACCCTATTGTTCACCTTTGTGGAAGCTGGCCTCTTCTATCTGTGTACTCGGTCAGTTGCGATACTACAGATCTCGCACATTCCAGGAAACTCCGTTGTACGCTTTTGAAAGAATGAGAGTGAAGAAAGGAAATAACTTCTTAGTATTGCTATGAACTCATGAACCCCTGAAAATATCCCGGGGTCCCCTGGTGGTGTGTCCCCGTGGTGCTACGTTGCTGAACTCTGCCTTCCCTTTGCTTTATGGCTGTTTCCCAGGATTCTCGTCTGTCCCTTTGGCACAGTCTAGACTTCACGGGCACCTGTCTGTGGGCTGATGTACATATGGGGTTAGAAGACGAAAGCTCCACATTCTGCACTGTCCTTTTTTGCCAGAAAAGAGCAGCCCCTGAGCTTGTCTCTGTCACAAGGATCCTGGAGAAAGGATGCGTTCTGTCATGGAGAAGATTCTGTGTTTTCTATACTCTCCAGGGGACGCAGGGGCTGTACTGGCCTGGCTTCCCGGGATAGCCTTATAGATTCTAATCAATAGATAACATTTACTTTCGGGGGAAAAAGGAGAAAATGATACACATTTCTCCAGCAGATTGGAGACAAAAATATGCTCCTGCCAGTTTGCACGGAGGGAAGGCTGAACGGGTAGAGCACGGGGGGTTGAGGAAAGTGAGACCATTCGGTGTGATTCTGTAAAGGGGGCCCCTGTCACTGCACACTTGTTGAATCTCACAGAACATGCAAGACCAAGAGGGACCCCTCATGTCAACCGTGGACCTTAGTTAACAATAATGAACCAGTGTTAGCACGTCACTGTAACAGTGTACCACACTGATGCCAGATATAACAGCAGGGGACACAGGGGTGTTTGACGGAGTGTATGGGAACTCTCCATATTTTCCACTCATTTTTCTGTAAACCAGAAACTGCTCTAACCCCCCTAAAAAACACTGTGTCCAAAAATTTAAAAATCTCCCTCTGCCAATCTGGGCCTTATCAGAGGCCTTTTTTGTGGTTTGGGGGGCTGGAATGGCCCACTGGAAACCTCTGACCTCCTGTCTTGACCGTGCCACTCAACTGGGAAACCGTCCCCATTCACACATCGTCACTGCAGACGAGAGGGCTCCTGCCATGTCCTGCTCCTCGTCTTTACCGCCTCCAAGTCTACAGTAGCATAAACTAGGATTTGGAGGATGTAGTTCCGAGGGGCGAGAGCCAGGCTCTGTAATTAGAGGCTGGTTTAAAAGACCACAGGCGTTGTTTAATGACTTGAGAGCTCTCAGCCCATCGCACCAGGACGATGGACCCTCTACCGCGCAATGGAGCGAGAATGATGCACGTTGCTTTCCCGGGACCTGCAGGAGGGAGATCCCGGGAGAGCTCTGGGTCTTCTGCCCAGGCCCCGGGGGACTCAAAAGGAAGGTGTCTGGTGACGGTGGGACAGGCAGAAGACGTGGAAGGCTGAGGTGTGACAAATTGCAGGTTGCTTTACCCTCCCCCTCCGCCTCCCCAGGGGTACTTTAAACAAGGCCAAGCTGGGGGAATGGAACCTATTATCGCCACACTTGGGGGTGTGTAGACTCAGAGCTGGGACTAAGATGAAGCTGTGTGTGAGGTGTCTAGGACATCCGTGTCCTGGACATGCTTATTCCGAGCCTTGTGCAAGTGCAAGGTTGGCACGTGAGAGTGAGGGCAGGTTACATCCCACACACCCGTCCCTCCTGACCCCACACACACCCTGGTCCTGGCTCTGTCCTGCGATATGCCTGACCTGGACAGCCGTTTTGCTCTTCAAGGTATCGCCTGACTTCAGCACACTCTGAACAGCTCTCAGTGTGGTCTCCTTGATTTCCTCGCCCACCCCGCATCTTCTTCACCGATCCTTTGGGGGCCGCAAGCTCAAGAGACACCCTCAACTCTGGAGGGCTTCTCCCACAGCCCAGTGAACACAGATTCTCAGATAAAAAAAAATGTGCTTAGGAGACAATAAGTGCCTGTTCTGAGACTGGAAGTGGGGACCCTGGTGATGGGGGGTCTCAGAGCTCTCCTCCAATGCTTTCACAAGACCCTCCACATTCAAAGTGGGGAGGAGCAGGCACAGTTTCTGAAGACAGGCTCAGTGGTGACCCTCTTGAGGAATTTGAGTTTTTCCCCCCTTTGCTCCAACTTAACTGGTAATAGTATAACTTCCAATTTAATCATTGACCTAAATGATTTGTATTTTTATCTCTTCAGGAGCCTGGCTGGGCTGCAAGGAGGCACTGGTGGCGGCTGAGTGGGGGGGAAGCTACCAGGACAGTGGGACTGGCAAGTGACACCACTTTGCTCTGAGATAAGATGGAGACTTTTTCAAGTGATGTTGTAAAATCATAAAAAACCAGAGTCTCCTGCTGGTGATAAGCTGCCCGTGGTATGTTGATCCGGAGCTGTAGGAGAGGAGGAGGGTCACACTGGCATTACTGGGATCATTGCTGAAACCGGGATGTAAGTCATTAAGGGGGTGAGAGTTTTTTCCAGGTGCACAATAGGCTACTCAGGAGCTTGGATTCCTCAGTGGGGGGTCAGGTTAACTATTAAAAGAGGACAAAACACATTGCCAACAAAAGCTGATGTTTATTTAAAGTATACCCCATGGCCGTTGCTTTGCTGGGTGGTGCATTTTAAGTCTTAGTTTTCCTTTCCTGGCTCTCAGGAGATCCACTGTTAATTTATTTCCACAACTAAAGTAATGGTGTTTTCCTTCGCCGTGATATTAAATTAGCTGGCTCAGTCTCTACCATGAGAATGGATGTCCCTCACTGCAGTGTCCACTGTAAACAAAAGGACTCACAGCCACAGGCTCAACAGGGACTGGTGGCATTTCTTCACCCACCTGCGCTCCTCTGCTAGAGGTAAATGCCAGGCTTTATGGGAGAGTCTCTTTCTCTTCCTTAGAACAGATCTCATTTTTCCTTGTAGACGCGCACGTGTTATCAGTTTTGTGTGCCTAAAATCTGCTTGTATTACAGACATCCTCTTTCAGATCTGGAGGAAGCAGTCCCATGTTCCTCAAATCATCTCAAAAAACACAGAGGAGGAGAAAATGCCCTTCAATAACTCCTCAGACTGAACTTAAGACATACATTAATTATTTTGAGTTATTCCACGAGTCTCCCCCATCTGTCTCCTACTCTTGCTGTCTTTGAATGGGAGGATTCTGGAGCCATAAAGGGTCTCAGTGTTACCTGAGCTGCCCCCCATCCCCACCCCCAGGTTGCAGATGAGACACTTTGTTCACAAAGGGAAAATTTTCAATTTTTGGTTAAACTGATATGGGATGACTTTCTCAGAATTAGAGGGTTTGAAGTTTTTTACTTGTTTAAAAAATAGAAGAAATCTTCGCAGTCATGTAATCAAACATTCACTGTAGGAGTCAGAATTCCTTATGAAGAAGTTCTGCTTAAGAACAAGAGGACGGGGGGGGGGCACCCCAGGATCATGGGAACAGGCACTGAACAGAGGGCTGACCATTCAAGCTGCCTGTGGCCCCTCCTGGCAACCCTGGAAGCTTCCGCACCTTGGAAGGCCAAGGCTGCTGATACTTCTAGTGTTTCTCTGGAGCTTGTAGACCAGGGGTCCTCAAACTGCGGCCCGTGGGCCATATGAGGCGGTGTGATTGTATTTGTTCCCGTTTTGTTTTTTTACTTCAAAATAAGATATGTGCAGTGTGCATAGAAATTTGTTCATAGTTTGTTTTTTAAACTATAGTCTAGCCCTCCAGTGATCTTAGGGACAGTGAACTGGCCCCCTGTTTAAAAAGTTTGAGGACGCCTGTTGTAGACAAACTCTTGCTGTAGAATTGAAAGAAATTCTGCAGGAAGGTTTGCTCCACCTGGGTCAAGCTGCTACACCCCACACAGGACCACTGCCAGAGGACAGGGCAGGCTGCAAACTGTGTCCAACCTCATCCCAGTGACGTCGCTCAGAGAAGGGCAGGGGGGCCTTCATCCCTCCCGGTGTCTCAAGCTTGTGCATTTGATCCCCCTTTACCCTGTACGGCCCAAATGCTCCCCTTCATTCTTTCTCTTAGAAACAATGACCTAAGAGGGAAACAGTGAAGCCACGGCTAACTGGAGCCCCCAATAAACCAGAAATCTGCTTTCATTCAAGTTCAGAGGAAAATACAAGAAAGTCTTCGGGGGTTTATTCCACAATCTTCCTTGGGGCACGTTCTAAAGAACAAATATAGATATGACTTAATCTCCCTCTGTTTCTAAGTCTCTTGTTTATGCTTTTTAAAGTTATGATATAAAGTATATCTAACATAAAATTTACCGTTTTGACCATTTTTAAGTGTATGATTCAATGGCATTTAAGTACATTTCCAATGTTGTGTGTAAGCTTTACCACAATTCATTTCCAGAACTTTTTCGTCATCCTAACCAGACACTCTGCACCGGCTGAGCTGTAACCCGCTGTTCCTCCTCCTCTGGCCCCTGAAACTCGCTATCTGCTGTCTGTCTCCATGCACTGGCTTATTATAGGTGTCTCCTATTAGTGGACTCATGCCACAGGCTGTCCTAAAAGTCACCCCTGAAGTCGCCATACATAGGGAAAGTGGGAAATTGTAGCTAGTTATACTTTTATTCACAAAATATTCATTACAACATTTTATAAACAGGTGGCCAACATGTACAGAATTTTTGTGGATATTTTATACAATTTTGTAATGAATATTTTACAAATAAAGGTAAATCTAGCTTATTTTCCTTATTATGTAAGGTGACCCTAGGGGTGACTTGTTCTCACTGTGCATCAGATGCCAGATACTAAAGTTCTTTAGTATCTGGCATTTCATTCAGCATAATGTTTTCACAGTTCATTCGTATTGTAACATGGGTAAGGATTTCATTCCTTCTTTCTAGTTGAATGATATTCCATTGTATTGGTAAACCACGTTTTGTTTACCCATTTATTTGTTGACAGGCACTTGGGTTGTTTCCACTTTCTGACTGCTATGAATAATGCAGCTACGAACACTGGCATGCACCAAATGTCTTTTGACAGGGCTGCATGAATATTCATTTTCATAAAGATGATACTGAGGTATTTCCAATAATCATACAAAAAAAAAATTACATTTTCCATTTAAATGGAGGCTCCATGGGATCGTAGAGCAAGTATGGGTCTGGAATCCTATATAGACCTATCTTGAGTGCTGGGTCTGTCATTTCCTACTCTGTGGCATTGGGCAAATGGTTTAAACTCTCTGGGCTTTAGTTTCCTTATCTGACAAACTGGCTGATAAAAATGGCTGAAATTGACATTTCTGAGCTGCTTTGAAAATTTGGTGCTTCCCCAATTCACTTCATAATCAAACAAGTGCTTTGTGGGGCCTTAGAAAAACATAGCCTGAGCCCACTTTACAACTCTTGACTTAAGATACCCAGGAGTGTGGCCCGGAAGTCTGCATCTTTACCAAAATCTGCAGGAGATGAGGCAGGTTGAAAACCCATCATTGGGTTTCCCAATCAAGCTTGGGAGCTGATCACGCACTGGGGAGCTTGACAAATGCTTGTTCTTCCCTCCTCGCCTTCTTTATACTCTACCAATGGAGAAAGGACAGGATGACGGCCTTTTAAAGACCACTCGAAAAACCACCATGTCAGGTCGCAATAACAAAAATTCTGACAATGGGTTGTTTTCTACCCTGAACAACTAGTCAGCTCTGATTGTAAACGATGTCGGCAGTCTGGGTTATAAGAGCAGTCACTGTATGGTTTGGGTTGTGCATTTGGGTATGATTCGACAGTGAACAATACAAATCTGCTAACGAGGATGGTGGGGCAGACCGAGGCTGGCAGGAGGCACCAGGTCGTGTTAGGTAGAAGAGAGAACTCCTTGGAGGTAGTTGTGCAAACCTGAGACTTCAATGCACAGAATGTATATCAAATACACCTAATTTATGTTCTTTTCTTCTTTTGGGGGGTAGGGGGAGTTTCCCTTCAAATTATAAAAGGAATGGACAAAGGGTAGGTCTGTTTTAGATGTAATTTGTTGAGGCTTGAATAAAGCATATTTGCGTCTTATGAAATCTTACAAGAAAAATGTAATTCAAATTGGCTTGGAGATGAGAGCTGTCAAATAGATTGAAAGCTGGATTATAAACCAAGACTAATGAGAGTCTGCAGTGTGCACAGAGTTAGGGATGGAGTCCAAGAGAATCTCTGCAAGGTCTTACAGGGGAGGTAAACAGCCTATTAATTAAGGTAGCAGATGGTAGTAAATTGGGAGTTGTTTCAGATTCCAAGGACAGAAAGAGAAATGAAAGCATGGGATCTGTATTAGGTAGTTAGAAGCCCCAGCACAAAGTCAATGACAGGAAAATAATAAGAGCTGCAGGTGGTCTTGGAAGTGATCGGTATTTGGAGTACCCAGGGGTGAGACAGAGACTAGAAATGTTAGTGGAATGGCTAAGAAGCTGTTAGAGAAAGTGGTCTATGATGCAAAGCAGGGTTGCAGGTACCCGCCAGATGGGTTTGGGGATTTGTGCTGAAGCTGAAAGCATCACATCTCTGCGTAGATGGAGTCTTAAGAACATCTTCCCAGTGGGTATTTGCAGATAAGGAAGCTGCCTGAGTAGAAGGGATTAAATTGGCTATAAATGGAAGAAATAAATGAACACGGGAAAAGGCAGGTGAGCTGAGATAAGCCGTGTGACTTGGCCAGAGCTGGAAGGCAGATGATGAAGTGGATGGAACGTGGGTTGTCGTCCATCCCTGACTCTGCCACTCAACCGGGGTTAGTTATTTAGCATTTCTGAGCCTAAGTTTCTCTGCCACCAATGAAGACAAGATCTCGTACCTTCTATAGATGTCAGTTTGAGTGAGACCTGCATGTGGATCAACAGCAATGTAGTAAGCTTTGAATACATGCAGACTCTTCCCTGTGTGCCTGGGTAATGAATGTGTTTGGCACTTGCTTAGTGCAGAGCAAGATGATGGATGTTTGGGGGAAAGTTTGGGTCCTATCTAGACAGTTGTCCCCATTTCTTGGTCCTCATGTTACACAGAGAAGTCAGCTACCCACTGTCTTTATTACAGTGGAGTTGCATTTAACTCAGAGGTCAAGATATAAAGCCATCACCTGGAGTGAGAATCAGATGAGGCCAAAATTATCCTCAAAAATACCTGAAACCACCCATAAGATACAGTATTGTCCTGTCTCTCAAAAAGTTATGTGCAACCAGTTTTTACTTCAGGACTGGAACTCATCACAATTTTTTTGTTTTCAGTTTCTTTTTTTCAACTGAGCTCCAGGTGAATAGTTGGCTTGTGTTTATGGGTCATGCTATACGAAAGTGCTTATCTTTTAATACTAAAATGGCATTTGGATGGTGAGATGCTTATATCAGAGGAGGCCCTGGGAACCAAGGGCAGGGCTGGGGCTTCTAGTTCTAGTTCAGGAAAATAATAAGAGCTGCAGGTGGCCTTGGAAGTGATCAGTATTTGGAGTACCAAAGGGGTAGACAGGTATGATTCCAGACCTGTGCTAGGCAGATAGAAATGTGAACATTTTTGTCCTATCTCTTCTTGATCAATTTGGGCTCCTATCACAAGGTATCATAGATTGGGTGCCTTAAACAACAGAAATTTATCTATCACAGTTCTGGAGGCTGGAAGTCCATGATCAGAATGCTGGCAGATTTGGTGTCTGATGAGGGCTCTCTTCCTGGTTTGTAGACAGCTGCCTTCTGATTGTAACCTCACGTAAGAGAAAGCAAGGTCTGGACTCTTTCTAATGCTAACACAGGGAATCAGCCCTCATGACCTCATCTAAACCTAATTACCTTCCAAAGATCCCACCTTTTAATACCACTGCAGGTTAAGGCGTCAGTATCTGGATTTTGCAGGGATGAGTAGTCTGTAACAGAATTGAACCCGTAACTCCTCTGAACTGAAGCAAGGGCAGTGGATCAGACTGGCTGGCTGTGGCCTTGTAGGTTGTGCTTTGGTTCTGGAGAAAAAAGACACAATGAGCCTCCATGCTGGTCTGCTTGCCTGGGCCTCCTACTCAGCTGGTTATGACAGGGCACAAAAAAGGTGGCTGTGCCAGAGCATGTGAGTTCCTGCTAGAAGTTGCCTGCACTTGGCCCAGGATGAATGCAGGTGAATGGGGCAGCCTAACTGATTTTTTACTTGCATAATCAAGGTCTAGTGACAAGTGCTCATTCAATAGTTATAGACATCCGCTTTGGAGAAGGATGTGATCTTTCCCTGAGTTTGCAGATGGCTCAGGTGTGGCTCTGTTCTCTGATTCTCTTCCCATGGGGAAGAGTTATATTAAATCTTGGTCAATTAATGCATTAGAAAAAAGCAGAGATGATAGCATAACACCCCCTCTTCTACAGGGTATACTTCTTGTTTTTAACTTAAAAAGTATATTGGGGATTACTCCTATTGGTAGATACAAAACCTCGTCCTTTTTTTTTTTTTTTTTTGCAGTTTTGGCCAGGGCTGGGTTTGAACCCGCCACCTCCGGCATATGGGGCTGATGCCCTACTCCTTTGAGCCACAGGCGCTGCCCCCCTCATCCTTTTTTTTTAAGTGAAGTAAGATTTATACAACATAAAATTCACCATTTAAGCTATTTTAAAGTATTCAATTCTGTGACTTTTAACACACAATATTATACCAACATCACCACTATCTAATTGCAGGATATTTCTGTGTATATCTTTTCATGTGCATATTGGCTGCATCTCTTCCTTGGAGAAATAACTACTTACATTCTTTGCCCATATTTTAATGAAGTTTGTTGTTGAATTAAAGGAGCTCTTTACATATTCTGGATCCAAGTGCCTTATTTGCAAATTTTCTCCCATTCTATGCTCTGTCTTTTCTCTTTCTTGATAACATTCTTTGATGCAAAAAAGTTTTTAATTTAATTTGTAATATTGGAATAATAATAAAGTCCAATTTATTATTTTAATAATAAATAATAAAATCCAACTTACTACTTTTCTTGAGTTGCTCGTGCTTTTGGTGTCTTGTTTAAGAATCCCTTGCTAAATTCCAGATCATGCAAACTATCCCTGTGTTTTCCTTTAAAAGATTTATTATTTCAGCTTGTGTCATTAGGCCTTTGTTCCATTTACAGAAAATTTTTGTATAGAATGTGAGGTAAGGGTCTAACTTAATTCTTTCCCATGTGAGGGGCTCATCTTTTTTTTATATCTGTGTACCATCTTGTTCCATAGTTTATTTAGCCAGTTTTTCGTTCTATTCTATTCAGGTTGCTTTCACAACCATTTACTACTAAAACCAATGCTACAGTAAATATTCTTATATATAATCACGTTCTTATATACAATCCTACATATCTGGGCATATGCATAGGCTAAATTTCTAGAAGCTGGAATTACAAGATCAAATGTTGACTGCCGAATTTCTCTCCCTGGAGGCTGCATGGATACACACGCCCTCCAGCACTGGTGAAAGATACGTTTCCTCCACACTCCTGCTGATTCTTGCACTTCTTTGCCAACCAGATGCACAGTTTTAATTTGGAATTTTTTTACTATAAGCAAAGTTGTATACCTTTTAATATATTTTAAGAGACTTATAAAATTTCTTTGCTATGAGCATTTTATAGCCTTTCCCTGTATTTTTCTGTTAGGTTACTGGTCTTTGTTTAATAGGAGATATTTATGAAGCAAATGAGGTCTGTGTCTATAATAATGTTTATCACTTGCCTTTTAGCTTTATTAATAGTGTTTTTTTTCCTCCAAGGGGGGAAAATATTCATATAGTCAAGTGCTTCAGCCTTTCATTTTAAGACTGTTAAGTGGTTACATATAATTGCCTGCCCCCTTCCAATATTACACTGTTATTTTTTTCCTATATTTTTAAGATTTCAATGTATTGTTTAATTTTTGATACAGCTGGAATTCATTTGGCCATATGGTGTGAGATAGGGATGAGTTCCCTCCCCTAGGTAATTAAGGTAGTGACTTTTGAGGAGAGAAATCCTCAATTTCTTGCATCAAATAAAGTAGGAGAAGTTCAGTCCCAACCCAAGAGAAGTCCAGACCCAGGTTTGGTCCAGGTGGGAAGGGGCCTCTCTGTGCCCCAGACTAAGCAGGCAGCCCATTTGTGGCTTGTTCTGCTTGAAGAATGGAGGGTAGTGGCCAAGTGTCCAGAGGTGACAGAGTGATCATGCTGTTCTCTCAGGACCTAGGTGTATGATCCTCGTCAAATTTTCTAACCTCTTCAATGTGCTTTCCCTTCATCTGCAGAAAGAAGATAATAGTTCTTAACTCATAAAATGGTGGGAGACTTCATTTATAAACAAAGTCCTATTTATAACCCACTTGGCACAGTGCCTGGCAAGTGGTAAACAGGGAGCTGCTGCCACCCCCATTGTCACCACCATTATCTGTCCACTTTGCCAGGGCTCTGAGCTCACTCTGGCCTTTTTGACGCAGAATGGACTGGCAGGTGCTAGCTCCCTCTCTTTCCAGGTTAGGGAGCTGACCTTGGCCTCTTCCACCTAGACTGGCTCCAACATTTGGCCAGTCTTCATCCAGGGCAGCAAATGAACTCAGGTGTCTGGCTTTGCCACCCGAGGGGAGTCATGGGATTTTTTAGAAGTGGGTCTGGACTTCTCTTGGGTCAGGGTATTTTTAAATACATGTTTCATCCCTTGTCTCAATCCCTCAATCCCATGAGACATCCCATCCATGTCTCAATCTTTTTAATTAAATGAAATGGAATAAAAGCACAAACCAAGTGCAGCCATGGAGGTAGATGAGGTCTCCTAAAGGGTTGGCACCAGGGAGTCCTAGAAGATTAAATGCAAAGCAGCTTGGCGTTTTAACTTCATGATTTCACAGTAGACAGGTCCCTGGGCCCTGGTGCCCCAGGAAGGGCTCCACCCACCCTTGCGCCAGGTTGCAGTGACAAGGAAACAGTTACTTTCCCTGAGTTTTTCTTCTTTTTTAAAGATGGCTAATAAAGCCACCTCCTTATTTGGGGAGGGGGTATTGGTGTCAGGGAGGGTTCCTGCTACAAAGTCACTTGGTATCTGCTCTGGTCTGCTCTGTCTGAGAGTCTTTAGGCTGCTGAAAGTCTGAAACTGTGTTGTTCTGAGTCTATCAGGGGGAGCAACTGGACACTAACCCTGGCGGGGTTCGGTGACCATCACTTTCTGTTACCACAATTTGGAGAACAGAACAGTCCAATCCTTCCCTTTGGAGTGTAAAAGAAAAACTAGGTAAGAAATGGGCTTCCACCGCTCCGTGTTCTGAGGACTAGGGGGGGACCCCTGAGAAGGGAAAGAGATTAGACCCACTTGAGTCCTCCAGAAGGGACTCTACAGAAGTCCAAGGCTGGAGGGAGGGATGACAAACCTAGAGCCCCCAGGAAAGATGTGGGCATCCCCACTGGGGAACTTGTGCCTCCCCCCCTGGGGTATCTGGTTCCCAAGTAGAGTTATCTGCCCAGGATCTTCCAGAGGCCAGAAGGTCTCTGAATCCAGGGTGGAGTTAATTATTGTGGGGCTTAAGGATTAAACACTTTGAGACTCAATTCAAAATGATAAATTTAAGGCTTATACCTGTAATCCTAGTATTCTGGGAGGTCAAGGTGGATTGATTGTCTGAGCTCAAGAGTTCAGGACCAGCCTGAGCCAGAGCAAGACCTCATGTCTAAAAATAGCCAGGCGTTGTAGTGGGCGCCTGTAGTCCCAGCTACTTGGGAGGCTGAGGCAAGAGAATTGCTTGGGTCCAAGAGTTTGAGGTTGCTATGAGCTGTGATGCCACAGCACTCTACCAAGGGTGACACAGAGAGACTCTGTCTCAAAAAAAAAAAAAAAAAAAAAAAAAAAAAAAAAAAAAAAATTAAAATAAAGTGCATATTTCCTTGTTGATTATTTTTTCAAACACTCAAAAAGATTAAAAAAAAATAAACAAAAACACTTTTTTTAATGTAAGTTAAAATAGATAAAAAAACATCAGATGAGTTAAAAAAATTGAAGGGCAGGCAGGGTTTCTTTGGGGGCTGGTAAAATGTTCTGGAATCTGTGTTGGTAATCATTGCATAGCTTTACAAATACACTACAAACCATTGAATTATCCACTTTAAACAGGTACATTTTATGGCATGTGAATTAGATCTCAATTCAAAAAATACATTGTTTAAAAGAGGACCCAAGCTGGGGAGGGCCTGTTAGCCTCCCGAGGCCAACGGGCCTGGGGGAAGAGAATCATGCTAGGCACTGTGGCCTGGACAGATGTCCCTCTGGAGGACCAAATGCCCCCTCCCGGGCCCACCTCCTGAGTGAGCCTCTAGGAACTTTGATGTGATCCTGGAGGAAGAGTGGGAAAGAGAGTGGGAATTAATGGGATGAGGCTTCCGCTCCTTGTGATGGAACCAGGAAGGCAAAGGAGCCGCAGTTCCGCTCCTGACTTTGACTAGGTGTGAGTTTGAGTTTCTGAGCTCTGGTTTGGAGGGGTTTAATCACCAGACCTCCCTCCGACCGCAGGTGACGATGGAGCAGAGAAGACTGGCCAGAGGACCCTGCTTCTATCCCTGCGCCTTTTTCTGGATGGAGAAGACGCCTACAGTCTGGGCAAACAGACGAGGCTCCTCAGAGGCCAGGGATATTCCACTGTCATATTTATAATCTAATCCTTGTTTGTCTTGAATCAGACCCGGCTCTATGCATAACTTCTGTTCCTCACATTTTGAAGATTCGGGCCCAAAACACATTTCAGGGAATAAGGAGAAAGCTCTTGTTTGAAAATGAACCAACGAAATAAATCATTGTATTTCTGACACAATGCCCACTGCATACTTTTCAATTCTTAGCTTTGGCAGCAGTGTTTTTAAAAAGCACACACACAAAACCTGTCACATAATTCTTTCTGAAAGGCTCATTCAGCAGTCCTACCCCTCTTTCCTTTTCTTCTCTCTCATTTTTTTTTTTTTCTTTTAAACCAACCTTTCTTGGGAGAGGGCAAGTGTACTTACAGTCTTCCATTGTGTTTGTAAAACAGAGCCCTATCAGTTGAGAAGTAATGATAACATTTGTAGTTATGCAAGCGGAGATAAGAGTAATCAGATCTCTGCTCCAGGCAGGAAAGCAATGGCCAAAACCTCACAATGGATTGGGGTGTTATGCTGAAAGGTGAGGGAAGTATATGTGTATATGTGTTTTTGTTTTATCAAAGCACTGAGCATTTATTATTATTAGGATTTTTTTTTTTTTTTTTGGCTAAAGGATCTCCTGGATAAAGCCCTTCTGAGGGTGTCTAGTCAGGGAGACCTTCCCCTAAATGCAGATCTTAGGTTCTCCTCCTTACTTAAGTTCTCTTGGCTATTTTTTTCTTGCATCCAATGATTTAGGGTTTCCTATGCTTTCCTGTGGGTAATTCGACCTTTCCAGATTGGAAAGAGAGAAGGCTAATGTACTTGCTCAAGCAGAGGCCAGTTGAATGATAACATCAGTTTGAAATGCTATTTGGATTATTTAAAAGAAAGGTGTTGTTCTGAAGTTGCTCTTGTTCCTTCCAAATTGGATTCCCCTGTGGGGGTTTCTGTTGCTCCTTTACTCAAACAACATGCAAATGTATTGACACCTGGGAATACCAAACAGGGGCTTGAACTGGAAACTGTAATTTCTGAGGTTTGCCAGGCTGTAACCACCACCCAGGCATGCATGGATTTGTTATAATGGAGACCTAGATCCTCAAAATGAGAGCTGTATTTAGAGACCTAGAAATTAACTAAGACCACCTTAGGTGCTGGGTATCTGAGTTTCTCCACTGGTTGATTTCTCTGATTTCATTTTTGGGGTTGCAGTTTAGTTATTTTGGGGGGAAAGACATGGTTTTGGGTTCTCCAGGCATAGCAAATAGTATCTTAGTATAGACCAGTGGTTCTCAACCTTCCAAATGCCACGGCCCTTTAATTCAGTTCTTGTGGGTTGTGACCCACAGGTTGAGAACCACTGGTATAAACTGAAGGCCCCCCTATTAGCGTGGTTGTCAAGAGACATGTCCTAATTCTTATTTGGCTTGGGCTGATACTTGGATCCAAAATAATAATTGTCAACAAAATGGAGGCCCAAATGTTTCTTCTGCACTGAAGCACTACTGATTAGAGTAGAACAGGTTACTTGTTTTTCTGCTTTCTTCTGGATATCATTCGCCCTTCCTACTCATGTCTACCTGGAAGAGAAACTGGAAATATGATTGTAGATGTGGAGTTGTGAAAAGCAGCAGCACAGACCATGAATTGCTTGGGGCAGGGGTTGTAGGGTAGGGGCAATTGTACAGGAACTATGATTTTGTTTCATTTTTTAAAGATACATTTTCTTCTCTACCACTAGACTTAAGCGTTGAATTAAAAATTATACTTTGAACGATGTGCAGATGTTGGCATTTTAAAACCAAATACTATTGTCCTGTGGGTTGCTAAGCAACCTGGGCAACCCAATCAGCTTGGGTTTTGAAACGGAAACTATTCCAAGAGATAAGAAAACGAGGCATCGGTGCCTGAGTGTGAAGCGGCTGGGCTGGGGCAGGACGGCCCCCACGTGCCCGCCCTAGTTAGAGGTTTGGTCTTGGCTCTCCTTGCCTGAACATGCATTTTAATTTCACTGTGTCAATTCTCATTATCTGTCTTTATGGAATCCCCTTTTTGGTTTTCAGAAATAATTAAGTAAAAAGCCCTTTCACTCACTGCATTTTTTTGGCATTGATAAAGACATTTGAGGCGGTTCAGACAATGGCCGAGCCAGTATCAGAGCAAGTCTTTGAAGATGTTCTTTAAAGAGAGTTCTAACAAACAGTGGCAAACAGACCAATTAACCCCAGAATCCAAGTCCTGGCTGCTTTAAACTCTCTTCAAAAGAAATTAGCCCTAATGTTAATAAAGTGGGTGTTAGACCATTTCAGAATATCAACTGCAGCAGATGGAGACAATTGGAAGGGAATTGTGAATGCAGTCTTGCCAAAAGAGAAGTCCTGTGCTGCTGTGAATTTTTGTTATAGTTGCCGTCTGAAAGTTAGAAAAAATTTCCAAACCATAGTTGAAACAAAACACTCCAAGTGGACTAGCATAGACTTTTTTTTTTTTTTTTTTAAATGCTAGTTTTGAAAAAGAAAAAGAACTAAGGGGAAATAGAAAAAGAAGTGCCCGGAACTGTGCCCTCTGACATTGGAGTCTGGTGTTAGAACCAGGATGGCGTTCAGGCTGGCCAGCAGGGACCTCGCTGTGGGCCTGGGAAGGCTAGGGGCTCACTGCTGATTCCACATTGATTTTCCAGCTCTCAGGGAAAGTACAGGGCTGCCAGCTCTGCAGGTCATGTCAAGGAGTTGCTGCAAGCCCAGGGTATATATTTGCTTTATGATGTTTTCTCATAAAAGAAAAAGGACACTTTGCTGGGGGAATTGTTCTCATCTGGGAACACACAAGTCGATTTTGTACTTTTTTTTTTTTTTTTTTTTTTTTTTGCTAAACGTCCCTTTCCAAGGTGTGTTGTTCACGCCTGTAGTTCTCTTTCTTTGAAGAGAGACAAGGACCTTTTAATCAATACAATCTCTGAGAAAAGATAAGGTTTTTAGTGTTTGCCCTGCCAGCAGGACTATTTAACAACAAAGGGTAAGACCAGGGTAGCTGAGAAGCACGGCAGGGATGCCCCTCCCATCACGGCATCAGTGGCAAATCGGGAGAAGGGATATGTCCGGGTCAGAAGCAGAATCAGAACTTCAGCTTTAAGGAACAAAACAGATAATCTCCACTGATACTCTCTCCCCGCCTTTCCCCAGCCAGCCCCGTTCCAGGAAGGAAAACAGGGCTGGGAGGAGATGGAACTTGCCTGGAGTCACGTGACTGGCAAGTCCCGTGCTTCTGCCTTTACTAGGATGGTTCAGCGGATCCCCCAGCAGCACAGTGGATGTCCCTGAGGGTGGCCAAGCTGGCGGTGGCTGGGTCAGGCTCCAGCATTTGTGACTGGTGTTCTTTGCGCCCTTATGTGACACGTAGTTCTCAGTCCGGCTGTGGGTTGGGGGCTGGGGTCCCTCCTCCTTGGAGGCCCTGGGTGCAAGTGTGGCCAGGGCAGGCCTTCGAGGCCATCTCTGTCCACCGTCCCCATCTCCGTTTTCTGATGCTGGACCAGTCTGCATCCGGGTACTGCTGCCTCTCCCAGACACCCACGGTCTCTGACACCAGTGAGTGTCAGCACTGACATGGTGAGCAAAGGGAGAGCCCTTGGCACTAAGGACAGGCCCTGCTGGTTGTTTTGAAAGGCTCTGAGGTGACTTCTCTTTGTTACTCGGGAAAATGCAGCTCCTGGGGATGATTCCCTGGGGAGGGCCAGGCCACCTTAGTCTCATTTCTGTCTCCTGGCCCTTTGCCTGCCCAGGAGAGGTGCCCCATCCTCTGTGCAGTGGCCTCAACTCAAGTATCCCAGAGGATGACTCCTTTATTTAGCTAAATTCTCAATTTAGTGTCTATTTTGAACCTCAGAAGGGCAGAAATCAAATCTTGGTCATTTGAAGAAAACTATCCTCTTTTCCTGGGTTTGGGTTTGAGGCTCCAAGGCCAGGCCTTCAGCCAGCTGTTCATACCGACACCTGCTGTTACTATGTCAACTTCTGGGCTGTCCTCGTTGCCTTCCACGAGCCTCCCCCAGGTAGGCTGGGACTTTGCGCTGTGTCCTGGTGCCCTGTCCTCGTACCCTGTTTTGCTCACACGTGCTAGGGCACGAGGACTTTGCTGAGGGGCTAAGGCTCTATCTACCCAGACAAGGGCTGTCATTTTATAAATGGAAGTTTTCCACATTCTTGGGGGTCTGCCCAGGATATGGTGCAGAGATCTTCCCGTCCCCACCTCAGGGTTCCAATAATTAGACTTGGATTTTTCTCATTTGTCCTTTATGCTCAAGTCTTAGGAAGGGTATGTGTGAGGTGGTTTGGGACCCTTCTTAGAGACTCACTATTATCTAAGTTAACTCCTCCTTCTAATTCCCTTTTCTCCAACCTGGGAATCTCAGTCCAATATCAAGGGCAAGACTCACCTGATTTCTATTCAGACTCCTTACTTAGGCCCCAACCTGGGCCTTGCTGGTCTAAATTTTTGAGGTCCTTTTTCCTTTTGCTTTATGACTTAAAAAATTATAGACATACACACACATAGAAATATATAGCTTTACTGAGATATACTTCATATATTATAGAACTCCCTGTTGTAAGTATACAGTCTGATGAGGATTTGTAAGTTTCTATAGTTGTGCAGCTATCATACAACTATCCCAGGTTTAGGAATTTGCATCACCCCAAAGAGCTTTCTGTGCCCAGTCACTGTCAATCCCCCCCCTGCCTATAGCCCCAGGCAACTGCTCATCTGCTTTCCAGATAGGAAGGATCCGTTGCCTATCCTAGCAAGTCCATATTAGTGGAATCATATAATCTGCAGTCTTGGAAATCTGGCTTCTTCTGTTATAGCCATGCATATTTTTAAAACTCTCTAGATGATGATTGTGGCTCATGTTGAAGAAGGGGAAACACACATTCCCACTCACGAAGTCTGGCCCTGAAGGGAGGGGACAAACGTGGTGGTGCGGGGTGGAGGGAAGGGCTTGTTTACACTACGAAATGAAAGATTGGTTCCACATAAATACCAATAAAATTGATAAACCATTAGCTAGATCAATCAAGAAAAGAATACAGATAATTTAAATAAGCTTAATCAGAAATGAAAAGGCAGACACTATAACGTACACCCCAGAAATACGAAGGATCATTCCAGACATCTGTGGCCATCTCTATGCTCACAGACTAAGAAATCTAAAGGAAATGAGTAAATTCTTGGAAAAATACAACTTTCCAGACAGTACCACTACATAATATATAAATGTAACAAAATTCAACTTGTACCCCTTAAATCTATTTAATAATAATAATAATAAGAGGGATTTGAGGGACTTAAACACTGATAGAAAAGTCAGTAGAGAAGATAGGTTGGGACCCAGGGTGGGGACATCGGTGGCGGGGACAGCTGAGCTGACCGCAGGGGCTTCTGAGATGGGAAGGAGCTGGCACTAGGACTTGAGGGGAGGCTCATGATGGCTGGGAGGATGGGGCCGTCCCCTTTTTAACAGGGGAGAAAGTGGGAAGGGTAGGCAGCTTTTGAGACTTGGAGGTGAAAGACATTCTCCTTCAAGGCTTTTTATTTCTCTGTCACCTGCTGTGAGTGAGGAGAGTGGAGAGTAGGGAGGGTGTTTGAGCAGAATGCGTATTTAAAATAGTAATTGTGGAGAATGGACAAGGAGACAAGTGCTTGCACAGCTGGTGGCTGTGACTGCCTGGCGGCTGTAATCTGTTTGCATATTCCCTTCACTCCAACAATACTCAGTAGTCTGGGTGCATGTGGGGAAGAAGGTGAGGACGGGGTAGACATGGTGTTTGACTTTCACCTGGCAATAGCGATGGGAGAACAATGGGCAAAGAATGCGTGGGATGGATTGAATAAGAGAAGGTTTGAATAAACCATTAAACCTGAATATGAAGGAAAATAAAAGTGAGGAGGAAGGCAGAGAGTGAATGGAAGTCAGGGCAAATGGAGTATTGGGAGTCACTGAAAGAGTAAGGCTGAGATGGGGATCTGAATGAGGGACTTCTGCATGTGTGATTTCAGAGGCGGAGCTGGCAGCAGTGAAGGCTCCAGGTCGGTGGAGGGGAACATTCAAGGCTCTAGCAGCCAAGTGTGGAAGGCTATCCCCCTGCAGGCACAGCCTCCTCGGAGGTCACAGTGGAGTGGGGACAGAAAGGAGGTCAGGTGGAGTGGCCACAGGAGGTGCTTGTGATGGAAATAGGCAAGGGTGAGAGGTGGAGCAAACCCATTTCCCTGAGGGTGGAGGGATGGTGGCTTGAGAAGGTCAGGGAGGCCCTGGGAAAGGTGCTCTGGGTGTGGAAGAAGAGCCAGCCGTCCCTAGAGACGCTCTGTGGGGGTAGTGGGCTTAGGTTTCAGACAGAACCTGCAGATCAAAGCCAGGGATAGTAGGCACTCAGCCACCTCCTTCCCACATGCCCAGGTGAATTGGGCTGAAGAGCTGAAGTAACCTGCAGTTCCACCATGTTTCAATGGCTGGGACAACTGCCTGGCTTCCTGAGATCTTCGGTGATGCTTTTCTTCTCAAATCTGCATTCCACTCTAGAAACTTCCTCTTTGTTGCTCTGCATATCTGCTGTGTGTGCTGCTGTGTGAAGGACAGGTGGTTCTAACAGGACCGCCTCCAGCTAGGCAAAATCAGCTTTTCCCTGTTGTAACTGTTTGTATCGGGTTACTGGCTCTAGTGACTTGTTCTGATGAGTAACACGAAATTATTCATGGAAATTCTCCTTTATGAAAAAACAAAGCAAAACAAAACAAAACAAGAAAGAAAGAAAAGAAAGAAAAAAGAAAGAAAAAGAAAGAAGGCTCTTTGTTTTGTGGAGGATAAATGCTCCACTGCATTCACCTCAACGATTTTTCTTTCTGAAGGCTGAGTGTTATTTAACACTTTTTTTTGGTGCTCTTAGGTCAAAGCACCTTGATCTTTTAAGTACTTTTCATAACCTTCCAGCATCTGAAAATGAAAATAAATGCCAGGTTATCTGCAATTTCTGGGCAAGAGAGGGATAGCTATTTTGCTGGAGTCCTTGATGAAACATCCCCCACCTTTCATCTAACGAAGCCATGTTCTGCAGTCACTTTGCAGTGACAGGTGAGACCCTGCTGGTTCTTGACTGGCACCCGCTCCTGCTCACCTCTCTTCAGGGAACACCTCGTGCTGAGATTACAAGGCTGAGAGGTTGGTAGGTATTTTGCCTCTGATATTTACTTTATACTTTGACTTTGAACCCCAAATCTCATATGCAAATCCATTGTATTTTTTCTGGGGTCAAAGAGATCCCATTGAGTTCCTTACCATTGTTTTATGGAGGTTATGGTGAAAGAAAGAATGTGGGACCCTTTACTGAGTCTCTACTCTGGGGCCAACGAGGACATTTGTGGGATCTCTTCCTGCTGTGTCTCTCCTTTGTTATCCTGGGGATGTCTCCCCTGCAGAGTCCACATGGCTGCTGCATGAACTAACACATTCTTGTGTGACCTGCTCTGTTGGTCAGGAGGCATTGGGTGGCCTCTGACCCAAGTGGGGCCAATTAATCCTTTACCTTTGAATGGACTAAGAATGATGTCCCAGTTTTCCCAGAACCTGCTCAATTTAGCACGAAAAGTTTTATGTCCTAGGAAACCACTTGGTCCCCAGCAAAGCGAGGCAATTGGCTGCCCTCGGAGAGAGCATCAAAGCCAGTTCCTTTCTGACAGTCACAGCTCTAAGCCAGTCTGTAGGAAGAGAAAAGTGCTGATGTGGCAGACCCTGGAGACAGGAGGGAGAGGCCCGCTCCATCTCTGTACTTCCTGTGCTCTGCACATGGCCCCCTCCCATGCCCACCAACCAGGGGTATTTCGTTTTTTGCCTAATTTATGCTAAAATGATGCTTTGTCACCTCAACCAAAAGAAGCTTTTCCTGGAGTCTTACTAGGCCTTCCTCCTTGTTTAATCTAAAGACAACCTGTGGGCCAGTTATATGAAGTTTTACAAACAAAGAAATAATGAGTCAAAGATTTGAAGTGACTTGGGTCAAGGTCCCCAAGCTACAAAGATACAGAACTGGGAGTCACACCCGGGTCCAGAGACTTCAAGTTTATAGTTTAATTGTCCCACTGCAGCTGCCTCTGTAAAATTGGCGGTGAGGTATTGGTCACTCTGACGTTCTGTTCTGAAAGACATCAGGAAGGACCAACAGGCCACCTTGCACTCTTTTCTTGAAGCCCAATTTCCTCCCTTTGCTGGGGAAAATCCTTAGCGGTTCTCTCATGGTTCCCCTGCATCTTTGTTTTACATATGATAGCTTTTGCAATCTTGACAGCAACTCTATAGGGCCTGGACTATTTTATTCCTACTTTGTAGGCAGGGAAACCAAGGTACAAAGAAGTTATACCACTTGCTAATAAGCGACAGAGCTGGGATTGTGAGTGAACCTAGCCTGTCTGGCTCAGGTCTCTTTCTTCCATTTCAGGACATTTAATAACGCTCCTGAAACCAGATTGGGAATCAAGGTGCATCTCACTTGCTCCTGTGTGAACTACTAGCTGCTGTAGGATTTGGGGAGGTTATTCACCAATTTGACCTTCTTCTGTCCCTCCCACCCCCAACCTGTAAGGATTGAATGAGAGAGTTCTATAGATTGCCAATTTGTGGCCCTGGCTCAGTGAGTGCTCCGTAAATGTGGCTGATTCAGTTTAGGAGTTCTCTCCAGATGTATCACTCAAGTTTCAGTTGTAGAGAACAGAATTAACTCACATCGTTTAAGCAAGCAGGGTTTTATTTTGTATGTTTTCCCCCAAAGTGTTATATGGCTTACAGAATTGTTGAGAAGGTGAAGAAACAGATTCTAGGTTAACCATTCAAGAAGTCCCTGATCTAGGTGCAGAACCGACCACGGGGGAAGATGCAGGCTTTTCTATGGAGAGGAAACCACTGGGTCATGTAGTCTAGAATCCACTATAAGTAGGAGGCCACTGCTGCTTCCACCAGCTCCAGAACAAGGGCACATCCAGAGTGATCCACACAAGCAAAACAGATGCCCCTGCTTCCTGACAGCTGTGTGGCCAGGGACACTAACTCCTGCTGCAGGGAGTCTAAATGCTCCCAGGCAGAGTTTATGGGTAGAAAGTGTCAGCAGAAGATTCACTTTCGCTTTTCTCCTTGCACATCCTTGCAACTGGTTGGCTCGGGCTAAATCACACCCGGAATCTCAGTTGCAGGGAATCTGAGAAATGCAATTTTCAGCTTTCAAGCTTCTGCAACTCAAGCAGGCATGGAAGAAGGAAGGTAGAATGGGTGTTGAATATAGGGAGTTAAACCCTATCATGACAGGGTTGCCAGACAGGCAAACTGTGATCTGGGTAGAGCTCCTCATGTTCCTTGTGAGCTTGTTGGGGCTCAGATGAAGAAGGAGGGGTGGGCAGGCAGGAAGCCAAAACGTATGACCTTCCTCTGCCTCCATAGAACTGTGAGCATAGTGGCTGTGCGACACACCTGCTCTGGGATACATACTTTTCTGCACATCATGTTATAGGTGAAGCAGACCATATGGTATGGTGCCAGGTACTCTGGGCTGAAGCTCTTGTTGCCCTTTGCCACCAACAAGGTATGACAATGTTAGGCACGTTTCCTCCTTTGTAAAGAAGGGGCCTGGACAGACTCCGCATCACATTCAGCAACCTCTCTGCTTATAAGAAACAGATTCATATGTGGTCACTTCATTCCACAGCAACACTAGAGAAATAACATATTTCTTTTCAACATCAATGTTGTCAAAACCACAGTATATG
Source organism: Loris lydekkerianus (assembly GCA_963574355.1). Taxonomy (NCBI): domain Eukaryota; kingdom Metazoa; phylum Chordata; class Mammalia; order Primates; family Lorisidae; genus Loris; species Loris lydekkerianus. The sequence continues at coordinate 51,887 of CAUYPK010087884.1, read as the reverse complement.
GGTCTGCGTGGTTTCTGGTAAAACAGAGACTGTTAAAACTCTGTCCTTGCAAACGTGGAAATAAATAGATAATAAATCTTGATAGCTATATAAGACTGCTATATTTGGATTCAAACCTGTTAACTCTCAAAGATAAAGTTCAGTTCGATGGCTCAGCTCCCCAAGCTGGGCAAAGGTTCAGAAATGGAAGGTTTGTGGATTTCATTGCTAAGAAAACAGTAGAGTAGCAATGTAGAATGTCAGTATTGAAGCTGAATTTTACTGTTGGAAGCCAGGCCAAAATTGGGCCCTTAGTCTTTGGCTCTGTGGAGATCAGACATGAATTTCTGGATTCCATTAGCCTGACATTTCAAAGGAATAGAGCAATTTGAAAAGCTGAATCTATGGGCAAAGATAAATGTGTGAAGGCAACATTTAGATTCTGTTAAGGACTCCTGGCAGCCTGGGCAACCTCCCTAAGCATAGATCACCTGTTTAATCAAAAAAATGTTAATGGGGACTAATTTGAGACTATTTCCATGGTGAAATCACAAGTATCATAGTAGCTAGCTTGGTTCTGCATTTTACATAAGTAAATCTCTTTTGGGTCTCTGGAAATCCATCCTTTTGAGGGCATGGCCTTCCATACCAGATCTCTATGAACACACACTTTGGTGGTTGCTTGTGATACCCCCTGTTTTATTTTCTTAAAGGGGTTAAGAAGACCCCCAAGTTCTAGGGAAACCTTTGAGTTGATCCAGCCCAGCACCTGGTTGGAATGGCCATTGAGGAAGGAAGTCAACATAAGAAAATCCAGGCTGGGGAGGAGATGCTGACTGTCTTCTGATGGTCAGTCCCCCTTCACCTCCTCTCCTGTCCTAGCCGACAGTGTATCCAGCTCACTTCCTTCTAGTCGTTGAAGTTCTGTAAAGTCAGTCAACAACTTTCACTCCCATCCCAGTCTCCAGTTTTTCTTGTCTTCTTATGCAATTTGTGTTGTGTTTCCTTGTTTTTGTAGGTGGTAGACTCCTGAAAAGACTTTCCCAGGGGTTCAGCATCGTGTACATTCTACTCAATAAGCTTTGATGTCCAGCTTAGCTTCTGAGTGTCATCAGTCCCCAATTACTGATCCATCCCCTGAACAAATCCACTCCTCCACTCATGGAAATGGCTGGATCTTGGCTGGACTGGGTTTGAGGGAACTGGAATAGTGTGAACAGCTTCTCACTTAGGGCAACAGAAGCCAGGGGACAGGAGGATGAAGCAGAGAACTGTAGGTCTTCAAACCAAAGGAGCCACAGGAAGATGTTCAAGGCAGGAGACTAGACAGTGTGAACAAGAAGAGAACAGCCTTGAGAGCACAGCTGGGGGCTCGCCTAGAACAGCATTGTTGTTTTGTGGCAACCAGAGTGAGTGAGTGGTAGATGGTCAGCTTGGTTTACATCCACTGTGATCTTACCACCACATGTACGTGTGTGTGAATGTCCTTGTATGTACATGTACATATGCAGGAACTCATGAGTAGCAGGAAACATTGGACACATGCAACAAACCCGTGTAACGCAACAGAGCGTGTATCAACCACTAGGTGACAGTGGACAGAGAACTAAGCTGGTAGTGAGGATGCCCAATGCCAATCCTCCCCTTGCTGCTCTAACTCGGCTGTGTGGGTCTCATTTGGCTCTTTTGTAATATGAGGGTGTCTTGGCCTGCCCAGGATGCCTTAACAAAATAGCTCCGACTGTGGAGCTTAGACAACTGAAAGCTATTTTCTCAGTTCTAGAGGTTGGGAGGTCCAAGACCTAGGTTTGGAAGCATTTGGTTTCTGGTAAGTGCCCTCTTCCTGGCTTGCTGACAGCTGCTTTGCCCTCACATGGCATTTCCTCTAAGCATGGACACAGAGAGAAAGCTCTCTGGTGTCTTTCTCTATAAGGACACTAATTTGCCCTCATTTCACCTTAGTTATCTCCTAAAGGCCTTAGTTTGAATGTTTGTGTCCCCACGAAATTGGCAGTGTTGAATCCTAATCTCTGATGCAATAGTATTAAGAGCCTTCGTGAAAGATTAGTGCCTTATAAAAGAGGCCTGAGGAAGGCTGTTCACTCCTTCTACCATGAGAGAACACAGCAGGAAGGTGCCACCCATAAAGCAGACAGCAAGCCCTCACCAGACACCAGCTGTGCTGGTGCCTTGACTTGGACTCCCTGGCCTCCCAAACTGTGAGAAAATAAGTTTCAGTTGTTTATAAGCCACCCATCTAAGGCATTTTAATATAGCAGAATGAATGGGCAAAGATGAGACCCCATCTCCAAATACACTCACATTGAGCATTAGGACTTCAACATGTGAATTTTTGAGGGACACAATTCATTCAGCTCACAGCAGAAGAGATGGGACTAAACGTTCAATAGACAACTTAAAAAATAACACAGATGCAGTAATGTGCAAAGAACATATGACTTTCTACTAAGCATACACTAGGGTTTATGACTGTCAATAACATTCAGGTCAACAACAGAATAACAACAGCACCCAGAGCCCCCTTTGGCTGGCCTTTCAGTCATTCCTTCTGGAGTCAACTATGGTGGTCAACCATAATTTCTGAAGCATCTTTCAGCTTTAACATGTGTGATTCAAGGTACAACCACCATGGACAGAAGATTCCCACAGCCCTGAGCCAAAGCTGTTCAGGAAGGAGAACTCTGTATTATCTGAAATCCTTGAATTGTCTGGCTACAGAAATGGGTATTTTGGGCATGGATTGTCCTTTTTTTTTTTTTTTTTAAACAACCAAGGATGACCAACCAAGTTGCTATATCTGCTCTCTCCTCTCAGTACTTGGCATTGTGGTTCTGAGGTTGTACTGTGGGTCAAAAATTCCTGCTTTCATCCCAAAGCTCAGGGCCTGACTACAGAGTTATTTTTTTCTGGTGGTGCAAAACTAAGCTGGGTGGGTACATTGCGGTGCTAAGCTGTTTCTTGGCCCTGCCAAATTGGGACTTGGCTGTGTACTTATGCCCGTAAAAGGTTGCTTCAAACACAGAAAAAGGCCAAGCATCATGATTGAGTGTGTGTGCACACACACACACAACCAGAAAGCACTGCCACCAGGCCCTGAAACACGTAATGTGTGGATGAGGCACCCATTCAAATGATGCTTACAAAAGGAAACGGGTTTGGAAATTCTTATAATGGAAAAAATGGATCTGGATACTGTCTGGAGACAAATGAGTACATGAGGTTTTACTGAGAAGCTGGTGTCAGCAAGGCCTAGGATCATTGTACTGTGGCTTTCACTCTATTAGAGGTTTCTAACCTCTTTGGTTGGTGACGCAGTTGGAGGAACTTCTGATGATTCACTGGGGAGCGAGTGACCTTTTCTGTCTCTTTTTATCTATCCATCCACTCAGCTCTGTTGGATCACGACTGTCACATGCTCACTGCCTGAATACCTATGAACATTCACTCACGCATGCACATGTACACCTACACCTCTGTGCCCTTCATGTCTTCCCATCCCAGCTACTGTCACTTCTGCCTACTGGTTAGAAATGAGGTCACAGCTGGCCTGCCCCACAACCTCCTGGTTAGGAAGATGCTGAAGAAGACGGCCCTGTGGGTTTCCTTTTGACCCCCAAGCCTGGAGGAGTGGAGGATCTGAAGATCTAAGTGCACAATCTGTTTCCTTCCAGTTGGAATTTAGATTACTGCATGGCATCTTCCCTGGGCAGATCCCATGTGGAGCCAGAGCAGGTGATTGCTTATGGCATTTAGCTGGGCTGAGGGGAGGCCCCAGGCTCCAAAATCTACCTGTTTTTCTTCCTACTCACCTGTCCAGCGAGCGACCAAATGAAGTCCACCTGCTGAGCTCCACACCTGGGCTGGCAAGCATTTTCAGCCACAGGAATTTTGGCCATGAGGCTCGTGCTCAGGCCTTGATGGGTTAATGCCTCGTAGAGTTCTGACAACACCAGTGAGGGACCTGTGGAGTGGGGTGGTGGGAGGATGGCAGGGGGCCAGAGACCACAGTTATGTCAAAGGCTGAATATCAGTATTGCAGCAGGCAAAAGGGGAAAGCCTGCTTCCAGATAAGCATTGGTTGCAGAATCAAATGGTCCTCCAACAGGCTGAGGGTGTGCATATTCACTGGCAGTGGAGACTGAAGCCTCTGGTCCCAGGAGGCACAAGGGGAGTGTTCAGGACAATTGGTATAGCAGCTAGCTCAGCCCTGATGTTCAGCCTGTGAGCTTCTTGTTGCTTCTAAGTCTCTGTGGTGAGAGCAGATCCCTATAGTTCTGCACTGGCACAGCCCCAGGCATGACTGTGAGGTCAGGTACACAGAAAAGCTTGTTCAGTTTCCTTGATTTGCACAAAGGAGAGATGCCTCTCTAATGCTGAGTTGGAGTCACAGAGGCTGGGAATTCATCAAGCAATTTAACCTCCTGAAGCCCACCTGGCAAACCCTTACAAAAACTTGAAGGTTTTTAAGAGATGCAAAGCAATTCTTGACTGTGAGTCCATGCAAGACGGTGAGCGAAAACAGAGTGAAACTTGATCAGACTCGGCCTCCTCTCACAGGCTTCCTTAGGGCAGAGGAGATTACTATAGACTGGAAAATGTAATTTCAGGGGGGCCTGCAGAGAGGCAGCAATAAAGACCAGTTTTTTTTTATTGTATGTTTTAAGGTGAAAAGCTTAGAAAATGTTTTAATGGATGAAATGAGAGATGGTTCCAGAAGACAGACTTCGATGAAAGGAAGGTAGCCCATGCTCTTCATGGGAGAGGTAATGCTCCTTTAAATTTTTGAAATTGGTGGACGTTTTACTGTAATTGTCACAAAGCAGAAATTATGGATTTGAGTTCCGATTTATCATTGTTGAAGCAAAGGTTAAAAAAAACAAAGTGAGTTGCCAAATAAACAGTGCTGTGCTGGTAAGTAGTTAACAACGGGTTCTGGAGTGGGAGTAGGGGTCTAACATTAGGCTCTAGGTGTGAGAGGTTGGGGTGTGGTGGGAGAAGCCCACACCTCTAGCGTCTGCTGATTTCTATGGTGTAAATACTGCCACTGTGGCTAACTTCGAGCTACCAAAGTGATATGACTGAACAGAACCGAGAGGAAATCTGTAGAATGTATTCTGGTGAGCCAGTGGGAGCCAGTTCCCGCACTGCTCTGCTTAAACAACCCAGCTGGTTGTTCCTTTGGCTTTGCTGTGGGGTGAGGGGGGAAGGGGAGCAGCTGATCTGGTGTCCTTCCTCAGATGGAAGTTGACAGCCTGCTTCAGGATGGCAGGCCAAGCTGTTTTAGGTGGCATAAGACTAGGGCTGGGGGAGGAGAGCCAGACACAGGCCACTCACTCCTGAAGCTGTTATTTGAAATTCTAATGCCTTAAAATTATTCTTGAGGAATCTGAAATGCTTCAGAGAAATTCCAGGAAGCCCAGAGGATTTTGAGCAACACAGGATGCTAATGGCAAAAGAATATTGGCTCTTTAGGGGAAAGTGCCCATTACTTGAAACTGACTCTTTTTAATGATGTGTGAGCTGACCTTGGGTAACAGGATCAACAGGGGTCACAGGGTCATTCCTCTTGTAGCTGGTGAGAATTATTTAGACAGGAATGACTGGGCTTCCCTTGGAGCTCCTTACACACATTCCCCACACCTTGCATTTTTTAAAAAAGACCATACCCAAATCAAAACTACCCCTAAAAGTACAATCATACTTGTCAGACCAAGCCTGCCATGTTTTGTCCTGTAAGGAAGGCCGTCTTGCTTAGGAGGCACCTTTTCTCTGAGTGTAGGGTTTCAATTCTTTGTTTCGAAAGTACTAAAGAGGAGCAGGCCCTCTCCTCTAGCTGGAAGCTGTGGGGAAGGGGAGGTCAAGTGAATCTTTCTCGACTGCTCTGTGGAGATCTCCATTTTGGGTGTCTGTGGTTGATTCTGACTTTGTTCACACAAAGGTTTCTGCCATTCAATCCTGTAATCCCTCTGCTGGGCACATACCCAGAAGACCAAAAATCACATCTTAACAAGATATTTGTACCAGAATGTTTATTGCAGCCCAATTCATAATTGCTAAGTCATGGAAAAAGCCCAAGTGCCCATCGATCCATAAATGGATTAATAAATTGTGGTATATGTACACCATGGAGTATTATGCAGCCTTAAAGAATGATGGAGACGTCACCTCTTTCATGTTTACATGGAAGGAGCTGGAACATATTCTTCTTAGTAAAGTATCTCAAGAATGGAAGAAAAAGTACCCAATGTACTCAGCCCTACTGTGAAACTAATTTAGGGCTTTCACATGAAAGCTACAAACCAGTTACAACCTAAGAATAGGGGTTGTATAACCCAGTTACAACCTAAGAAGGGGGAAAGGGAAGGGAGGGAGGGGGGCGGGGGGTAGAGGGAAGGGAATAGGTGGGATTACACCTGCAGTGCATCTTACAAGGGTATATGTGAAACTTAGTAAATGTGGAATGTAAATGTCTAAGCACAATAACTAAAAAAATGCCAGGAAGGCTATGTTAACCAGTGTGATGAAAATGTGTTGAACTGTCTATGAAGCTAGTGTATGATGCCCCATGATCATATCAATGTACACAGCTATGATTTAATTAAAACAAATAAATAAATAAATAAATAATAAAAAAATAAAATCCTAAATTATTTCTAATAGATTAGAATAAACTCATTACTAAATTCATTACCATGATTTATAAACTCTGTTCACCCAGTGGCTAGAATAAAGCCTTGCATATGGTGTGCACTCAAAAAAACAAACAAACAAACAAAAAAACAACAACCAAGGTTTCTGTAGCTACTGAACCAATGGATAATTGAAACCTCAAATGGAAACACCTACCCTCAAAACAATAAAGCAAAACAAAAAATTATCATAAGAAAAGTCTACTGCTTCCTGGCTTAGTCCTGCTTCCTTTTTTCCTGTCTGACTTATCCTATACTTAGTGGACACTCATTTCTTTTACCTTGGAAGACTGGAAATCTGGGAAACCACCGAGACATTTAATCTGTGACTATTTATTACTATGTGTTGGAAAAATAAGTAAGGCACAGTTTTCCTGTCCCCAAGATAGACATTATGTAATAAGGAGCACAGAGACTTTAAAGAGAGCTTAATTCAGGAGGCAGTGCCATGGGAAGTTTGTGACGAGGGCATGACACAACCAGAGCTGTGTTCTTAGAAGTTAGGGTGAGAAATGAGGACTGGGAAGAGCGCCTGTGAGGAGGGTATGGTGACCTTTCAGGCAACAATGGTCCCTGCAGGTGGGGATAGCAGGAAGGGAACAGAAGAGATGGATGACAGGTGAGTAGTCTCATGAAGAGAAACACAAATGTTAAGAAAATCTTCTCTGAGGCAGGATGATGAGCCCAATGACAGGAAAAAGCTGACGTCTTCTCCATGGGTCACTGGTGCCTCTGCACATCTTGAGAGCAATGGCACAGTTAGCCCTTGTCCCAGACTGTCATAAGAAAAGTCTACCGCTTCCTGGCTTAGTCCTGCTTGCTTTTTCTCTCTCTGACTTATCCCATGCTTAATGCACAGCATCCCATTCAAGGATGCTTGTCTAACAGCCTCAGAGGATACTGTTTACCTGTGGACCCAAAAATAAATTTGCTTCTTGTCCTGTAAAATAAAGATAATGTTTACCTCAAACATCACACCAATCTTCTGGTAGCCCATTATAAAAATGAAGTTCATGGTGCCTGTTGTGTCAAGAGCAATAACATCCTTGGTCTCTGACCCAGGAGTCTTGTGTCTTCCAGTACTCATAAAATTGAGGTTAGGAACACATGCCAGCAATGGCGATTCCCTCAAGAGAAAATGAATAGGAACTCACTTTTGGCTTTTATTGTGAGTAATACTCAACATGTACCAAGTCCTTACCATGTACCAGTGACTGTCCTAATTATTTCATGTATTATCTCATCTGAAGCTCCAGTGACTCACCCAGAAGTCATCAGCTAGTATTTGAAAGGTTATTCCAAAGGGTACTATCTAGAAATAAGTACTGCAAGGCTTTAACTATCCTCACAATGAAAAGCAGAGGCTTTTGTTACTAGCATAACAGATACGAGAAATTATTTTCTGCTGATGAATTACGTGTTCGATGTGTGTGGATCGGCCTGTGATATCATGAGAGCATCTTCCTACTGCACAGGCAGGTAGAAGACACTATAGGAAGCCCAGTAATCTGTATCTTTTGTGATGATACCTAGGCTTGATTCTGAACAGATCCCGTCCAGCTAGTATTCTGGAGGGTTCTTGCCGCTGCCTGTGTCCAAAGCTTGGATATTTTAACATTGACCTTGAGTGACTTTTGTATGCGAGTGTAATTGAAGCCCCTAAAGGGACAGCTGAGAGTTTGTTGACTTTATACAATAAGTTGTGTAACTATTTTTCTGGAGCTTGCTCATAATTGTTCTTTATCTAGGGCAGAATTCAGTCTAAGACTAGCTTTCATTATAATCCAGAAGGAAGGTTGCTGGGAAGAGACTACATGTGATTGTTGGAGGCTACTGATACTTACCCAAAAGGACCTGCTGATTGGGAATAACTAAATTGACTGTGTCAGTCTGCAATTCTCACATCTGAGGTATATGTTATTAACACCTTCATATTACAGATGAGAAAACTGAGGCATGTGGGAAAAGCCTGGCCTGCCCAAGGTCACACAGCTGGGAAATGCTAGCTCCAAGATTCAAAATGTCACCTTTACTTGTTCTGCTAAAGCAAAATATATCTGTCATTCTTTCCTCTTCATGAAAAATTAATTTGTAGCAAGGAAAGAGTGGAGATTATATATGTGAAGTTTTCTATTTAAAATAGATGACTGTCAAAGGTCTGTATTTTTAGAATTCATTGCCAGGGGCAGATAAAGTTGTGCGTAGGCCAGGCCCAGCCCTCTGGCTTTCACTCGTCTCTTCCAGCTCTAGGGGATCCAAATATAGTTTTCAACATTGGTGCCTTTCCCTCTGGCTCATTCTGATCTTATTTTAAGGGCAAAGAAGAATGCTGAGCTTGGCTTGGGTAAAATTGGAATTCACCTGCATGATGTTTTTTTATTCTTATATGTCCTCCTTCCAAGTAGGTAGGTTAACAAGACCTCTGTGGTAGATGCCTCCCAGAGCTATTCTCTCTTTTTCCTTGATGAGACTTAGGCCAGTTAAGGTTGGTCTAAGCCAATCATGAAAATTCCATCCTTCTTTGCTGGTGAGTGGCTTATGAGGGACTCTATAATCCAGACACGCCAATCATGGTTGGCCAAGTATGTAAGTAGTTTTTGGCACAGTTTTCTTTCATGAAACAAGGGAGAGCATCATGAGGAGAAAACCCTTCTGTTTCCACCTTCTTTCTTCCTGCTTGGATGGACCTCTGTCATGTGAGGACTTGATGTCAGGTGCTGCAGTAGCCATCTTGGGATCATGAGGAGAGACTCACAGAGTGTAAGGATGGCAGAGCAGAAGGACAGAAAGAGCTGAGGTCTTTGGTGGTATTGTGAGCTGCTTAACCAACCTACAGATGGTTAACCTCCAGCCCAACTGCTATGGGAGATTAATGGCATAAGCTACCCTTAGATGGGAATTCTGTTACCTGTAGCCGAATGACTAAATAATTAGTAAAGAACAAAACAAGGTAAGAATGAGTAATTCTCTTTTCTGAAAGCAGAATCAACCTTGATGTTCAAGAAAGATATGTCTTGAGCCCTGGATTAATCCAATAGTCATAATCAACGATAAGCCCATAAAACATCACAAAGTATTACAAAAACAAATTGAAGGGACTTCTTGTCCTAATAAGGGATGTTTTGGTTGCAAATGACTAAAAAAAAAAAAAAAAAATCAACAAAAGAAATATAAGAACCTAGTAAGTGAAGAGTGGACATGTAAGATGCATCTTGGTCAAGGGCTCGAATGATGTTATATATGTTCTCAGGGAAATGTGAGGCTTTAATTCAGGACTTAGTCACCAGCTTTGCTTTGGTGCATCGGGAGAGTCACTTTCACCTGGAAGTTCATCAACCAAGAATGGGGAAGAGCTTCTTTTCCCAAAGAAACCAAGGTCTATTACAAGAAGGAGAATGAATATTGAGTTGCAAAAGCTGGAGATGTTCACTCTACCCATTCAATTCCTTTAAAAAGTCTATTTTCTGCTTATAAACCACACCTTTCTTCAGCATTCTCATTTGTTAACATACATTTCTGAACTTCTTCCACAAGCATTAGCAATCAGCTGCCTTTTCAGTATTGTTTTTATAGGAGTTTTCATATATGATGATCAGAGAGTACAAGGCTTGTACGCATATGATGGCAGAGAGGCCTGCCAAGACCCTTGACGGCCTTGGGGTGTATGTAATTCAGATTCAAGCCTTGGACATTGCAAATTAGCACATGCCAGGCAGGTTCTGGTTTGTCTCTCAAGAGGTTGGAAGGATGAGTTTGTGATATTAAAAAGAACTACAGGGACAAACATTTTACCATGAGTGACAAAAGACCTGGGAGGACATGTAACTGTTGGGCTGATCCTGTTTGTGACTTAATTTATCACTCCTAGCAGAAAATGACAAGTGCCTCTTGAGAGCTGTTAACAAGGCTCAGGGCACGTCCGGGGGGTCACTAAAGACCCTCCCATGAGTAGCTGAAGACCATGGTGTCATTTATGCTGCAATTTCTCCCAGATGGTGGGACTCACATCAGAGAGGAAATACTTTATGACCTTGGGGCTAACACAGATACATACCCCTTCACTCGAACTGCTATGAAAGCATTACTTTGTATTTGATTTTTAAAGACCCCTCATGGCTAGCACAGCAGGCTTTGATTTCAGGGATGCCACAGCTACAGAGGAGAATGACACAAGCTGCTTTCTTGCATCTGTCCTATGTAGAGCGAAGGCATGAATTTGTCCAGCTGTCTCATTTAGTGCTGGACCCAGATCCTCAATGATGCAATGTCCACCTTGACAGAGCAGGGAATGTGGGTCTCGAGTCCAGCAGTCCAGCCAGCTTCTCATAAGTGATGGCAGACCAGAAGGAGAGAAGGTGTTACAGAACTCACACTCAAACTCTGTTACTTGCCGGTGTTCGCATACTCTTGGTTACTTGCATGGAGCTTCTGCTTTCTCTTCTGCTCCAAAGGGGGTTGTTCTGAAGATTCAACGAGAAAGTGAACCTCCAGTGGCCAGCAGCTTGTCAGCCGCATCACAGGTATTGGCCAAACGTCAGCCCTTTCTCCTCCTTCTCTACCAGGCTCAGGGCAGGGAGTTTGGGATCTTTCAACAGTGTCCGCTCCGCCCACATGGCTAACACCCTTGCTGTAGCTACTAGAACATTTCCTCTTAGGTTCAGAAAGTTCTTCAGCATGTCTTAGTCTTTGGTGCTGGGGATAGAGGCAGGAGGCCCTTGGTGGGAGATGGCATCCTCTCTCCCCAATGGTCTCTCCTGCTTAGAGAGTGTGGGTAGCCAGAGGGCAGGGTGTCCACTGTGCCTATGACTCTATGACTTGATGGCTGTGTATGACACCTGTGCAAAGCTGTGTGTGTAAGACAAGCCTTTCACACTGGTGTGGACTGTGAGTGTCTCCCAAGCTCAGCTCACGATGGTTGGGGTACAGCTGGGGCCATGGGCAGAAGCTGGCTCTGACTCTTTGCTGGCTATGTCCCTCCTACTTTGCTCTTTATCTCACCCCGTAGGGCCCTTAAACATAGCATTAGGTTTTGTTTGTCTGCTGCTGCTGGGCCAAGTCAGGGGGAGGTGGGTTCTGGTTGGCCTTTCACTGATGCAATTATGACTGGCTGGGTTCTTGACCTTGAAACTGTTGATCAAAATGTCCAGTCTCAACAAGAGCAGAGGACATTGGAACAGGTAGGTTCAGAGATTTTTTTTTGGTGAAAACATGGGGCGGAGGCAGGAGAGTGCACCTTGCAGGTGGTAAGTGAATGATATTTCATGCAGCTTGCTGGGCAGAGTAGAAAGTATGGGATCAGGGTGGCCTATGAGACTGACCTGTGCCGCTGCTCAGAGCACAAGGAAAAAGGAAGAAGTGTGTAAACCAGATGAGTCCTCTTGTGACCTGAAAGTCCGGCCCCTATGTGACGGCTGAGATCCCTGGAGTGATTCTCTGGATTTGGGGACTGTCCATTGAGGTTTCCTGCCCAGGGTTCCTGATTTGGGGTGAAACAAAGGAAACTCCCACCTGCTGGACAAGCCTGTACACACCAAGTTCTGTGCTGGGGATACGATGGGCAGACCCAAGGAGCCCTGGCTGGTGGGGGATGCAGACTTCTAAAGAGAAGAGTGTGATACAGAACAATGTGGTGAGCGCAGAGGGTCCGAGGGAGTGGCGTGAGGTTGCCAACCCTCCGAGTAAGGGGGATGAGAGAAAGAAGTTGGGGGAGGCTCCCGGAGGGATCAAAGCCAGTGCCAAGTCTTAAAGGACTGACAGGTTATGGGTGGGTGGGTGACTCTGCCTGTGTGTGTGTGCACGTGTGCTGCGATTAAGGACAATAACACGTGTTGTAGGCAAATGTAACCACATGGACAAAAGCATAGAGGTCAGAAAGAGTGTGGTGCCTAAGGCAGTCCAGGAGCATCTAATAACTGCTATGGCATGAATAAGGAATGAGGTAGCAAGAAACGTGCCTGAAGGACAGATTATGGGGACCCTTGTAGCCCTGTTTTGATGATGGGGGATTACCCTGCCTGTGGGGGGAGCTGTCCGCATTATGCAGCAAAGGCACTGACTCCCAGAAAGCTTAGCTAACCTGCCGGGGTCTGCATAGCGACCAGGAGCAGAACTGGCTGCAAATCCAGGCCTGGCTGCCTCCCAGTGCGGGGTTGCCAGATTTAGCAAATACAAATACAGGATGCCCAGTTGAATTTAAATTTCAAACAACAGGTACTTGTTTTCTAAATCTGCCTCAGGCATTATTTGGAGCATCTCATGCTTTTATTGGTTAACTCTGGCCACTCTTCTTCCAAAGCCTTTCCCTGTCTCCTGTTCCATGACAATCCACAGCCCCGAACACTCCCCCATGCGAGGAGGGCTTCCTGGAGGTGTGAGCTGGCACAAACTGAGGGCTGAGGGGCACAGGAGTATCCAGAACACGCAGAGTTGCAATTTAAATCTTTAAAAATAAAGGTGCTTCACAGTTGCCTGCGTCCATGAGCTGGAAGCAGAAGCGCCCAGTGCTGTGGTCCCCCCAGTCCATCACAGCCTGAGTGCTAAATGGGGGATTCTCCAATTTCACGCACAGGCCACGAGGAGTCAGAAACTGGTTCTTTGACAACTGGGATTATTTTGTCTTTTTTTCATCCATTATGTTTCAGGGGCTTTCAAATCTTTCAAGACAACTCCAGGAGCAAGTGTGGATGTCGCTTAGAGTTTTAAGCATTTTCTATTGTGTGGGAGCAAAAGAGGAATTCCAAATACGGAAGACTGTATTTTCCAGCGTCTTAAATGCTTTTCAAAGCGGTGCCAACAAGAACGAAGAAAAGTGTTGTTGTTTTTTTTAACGTCTCCCTTATTACATTCTTGCCTTCTTAAGATCTTAACATGCCTGTGTCAGATCCAAGTACCCTTTTACTATCGTCTCAAAACAGAATCCTGAGACATTTACTCTAGAAAAACGTGGGCTCCTTTTTCTTTTTCTTGAAGTAGAAATAGCACATTATGGTTAGCACATGTGCCTCTCCCTTTCATGTGCTCTTTGTGATTACGCGTCCTGTCCCTCCAAGGCTTTGTAGTTGAAAAGGTGAAGCTTTCCTTATAAACACCAGCGTCTTGCAGAAGGGCGCTGGGCTGGTCTTCCCCGGAAGCTGTTCTGTGGCTCTGCCTGGGCCCTGTGCACCATCCAGGCACTGTCGACATGGTCTCATCTTGAAGCTGTGGTTCTTTTTCCTTACTTTGGAATTATTTTTGACTGGGGTAGGAAAACCCTGAGTCTTTGATCTCCGTTCCTGGTGATGTCAACTTGAGTGACACTCTGAGCTACTTTCAGTCCCCCTTACTAGCAAGTCAAGTGCACCAGTAACGTCTGGTCACCAAGGGGACTGAACTCCAATTACATGTGTGGCTTGGATGTGTCTCTGAAGTCCTCTGCAACAAATTGCTACAAACTCGGCCTGACTTAGAACATCTTATTCTCTCACAGCTCTGGAGGTTGGAAGTCTGAAGTCAGGGTGTTGGCAGAGCCGTGCTCCCTGGAAGGCTCCCCGAGAGACCTTCCTTGCCTCTTTCAGCTTCTGCAGACTGCTGGTGCTCGTCAGCTGTGGCAACATCGCTTCAATCTGTTTTCACCAGGCCTCTCTTCGTGTCTCTGGTGTCCCCTTCTGGCTCTCCTAAGGACAGTCTCTTTGGATTTCGGGTCTCCCCGAATCTGACACGATTCCATCTCAATTCTTACCTTAATTACACCTGCAAAGACCCTATTTCCAAAAAAGAACACATTGAGTTTCCAAAAGGACACCCCCCTACGCAGGTTGTCATGCAGAGCCCACTCTCAGGTAATGAAGTTCCCCGTTCCACCTCTGCCATCCGGGTGTATGTGGACTGAGCCAGGGTTTTATGTAAGTTTCTCAATCGCATCTAAAGAATAGGTTATTTACGTACAGCCTTGGAAAAAGTCTTGTAGAATCACTTGCCAGGTGGTTCCTGCCAGGTAATCTGTGCCAGATGCTGGGAGCCAGGGGCTAGGAGACAGCAGTCCCGGCCTTGCAGGAGCTCATGGTCTAGCAGAGGAGAGTGACGGGTAAACAAGTCATTACAATACTCCTATTTATCAGGACTCCGTCTAGAACAATCCTTCTAGAACTGTTGACTTCGCAGGCCTTGCCCTCCTCGCCTTGGCAGCTGCAGTTGGCAGGGTACTGGCAGGTTAACCTCTGTCATTGCCCTCATCTGGACGGACCCTTGTCTACCCTCTTCCTGGCCTTTATCTGTACTGGAAGCATCTCGGCTGGCTTACTGCAATTTAATTTTTTTCCCTGGTAATGGATTTCTACACCCCCCCTTTCAAAAGACAATACAAATTATTTGTTTAACCTCCCCAGGGATGAGTGGGGAAGGGTGGCGTGGGAAGGGAAGCACGCTTACTATCCTCATGGGCAGGTCTTCCTGGGTATTTCCAAAGAGATGCCTCACTGACTCACCTTATTTCATTTTCGCCCTTGTATCAAAAAAAAAACAAAAAAAAAAAACAAAAGTCACCTCTCTAATTCTTCCTTATTCATCTCTCTTTCTTATTTTCTGTATCCCCACACACTCTGGTCACAAAATGTGGCCAACTTACATCATAAATGATATCATTTATTTTTGCATTTTTAAAGAGATCTGTGCACGGGACACAGAAGGCACATGAGGTGCCTGTTGTTGACGGTTGCGTGATGTTGAGTGGGGTCTCAGGCTAATCCCTTAGCCTTTTTGACAAGGCTGGGAAGAACCAATCTTTGGAGCAAATTCCTGGGAAAGTGGTTTTCAGCACCAGTGAGTACATTGGAATCACCTGGTAGAAGGCCCTTGTTAGAGAGGCAGTGTTCACTCAGGGGAAAGCCCCGAAAGGGTGCTTTTTAGAAGCTCCTCAGGTACCTCGGCCAAGGTTGAAAGGCAGATATCCAGGCTATCCCCCAGACCCATCAGATCAATTTATTAATCAAATCAGAATCTCTGGCGTGAGACTCAGACACTCTGTTTTGGATTCTCTCCTCTCCTCTCCTCTCCTCTCCTCTCCTCTCCTCTCCTCTCCTCTCCTGCCCTCCCCTCCCCTCCCCTGCCCTCCCCTCCCCCCTCTCTCCTCCCCTCCTCTCCTCTCCTCTCCTCTCCTCTCCTCTCCTCTCCTCTCCTCTCCTCTCCTCTCCTCTCCTCTCTCTTCTTCTTCTGTTTTTGTTTGAGACAGAGTCTCACTTTGTCACTCTAGGTAGAGTGCCATGACACCCTAACTCACAGCAACCTCAAATTCTTGGGCTCAAGTGATCTCTTGCCTCAGCCTCCTGAGTAGCTGGGATTACAGTTTCTCCCTGCAATTCCTGGCTATTTTTAGAGATGGGGTATCCCTCTTGCTCAGGCTTGTCTTGAACTCCTGAGCTTAGGCAATCCACCCATCTTGGCCTCCCAGAGTGCTAGGATTAGAGATGTGAGCCACCGTACCTGGCCTCTGTTTTGGGTTTTTGACCTCCGCAGGTGAAACCAATATGTAATCAGGTAGGGAAATGCTTCCCCCTCCTCCTTGAGCTGGAGGCTAGTTAAAAGCAGACAGTAGGCCTCACCTCTGAACACTGACTGGGCAGTGGGGCTGAGGATTTACACTTCTAAGGGATTTCAGGAGATGTTGCTGCACCCCAGGGGCCTACAGCAGAGGCCCCCTCCCCCGGTAAGCTGGAACTCATGCCCTCACCTCTCCCTCCCTTCACCCCAGTCATGGGGCCCAGGGGTTTCTCCTCTGCTCCTGTGACAAGGATATGTTACCGGCCCCCTGCTGCTGCCTGGAATGCCAGTCCAAGGGAAGTGTGGCAAGGTCTGCGGGGAGGAGAGGCCTGTTCTTGCAGTGATTTTTCTTTCAGTTTTCTTTCTCTGAGCCTCACCTTGGGCACAGGCACAGGCACAGTGAGTTTTCATGGAGCCAAATTCTTCCTCCCCTCAACCCCCACCCCACCCCAGGGGAAGGCTGGACAGGGCTGGCCTAATCGCCTAGGGCCCTGTGAAGACTCCTCTCAGCATAGCTTAGGAAGCCTCTGTGGATGCTGTGACCCCGAAAGCCTTTGCCCTGCCTGCAGCAGGTGCAAGGGGCTGATTGCTGGGGTGTCAGGATGGGAGTAGTAACAGTGGGGAAAGTGGGGGTGCTCTGGGCTGCAGAGTTTACAAACCTGGGGCTTTAGGAAGTCAGGGCCACAGGAGCCTGGCGTCTGTGGGTATTCTCTAGGGTTCAGTAAGGCGTGTGCGATACAGTTTGGAAAAGAGATGAGGACAAGCGGGCCTCGCCGACCGGGAGGAGCCTGTTCTCTCTCATCTTTCTTCTCTCCGGGGTAAGAGCTCATCCAAGCAATTTGCCATCCAGAACTGTGGCCCAGGAGCCACTTAGGTTAAAGGACATGATCCTGTTGTAATCATAGAGGCTTCGAGTGTCCAGCCCACTTTCAGCCAGTGGCCCTAAAGCAGTGGCTGTCAGAGGCTGTGCTCCGAGGAACAGAAGGCCTCTTTGTGAGGTGCCCGCTTATTTGGGAGCACTTTACAGTCTGAGGCAACACACCTACTGATCCTGCCTGTTTGTCCTGGGCCAGGTAAGCGTGAGTCCTGGAACCCTTGAGAAATTATCTGTCCAGGGCCCCATTTGCAGAAAAGCCAACGGTGAGCTGCTCCTCTAGAGGGGACAGGGAGGATGCTTGGAATGTCTCGGGGCTCCCAGGTCATGGGATGTGTAGCTCAGGGTTCTTTTCTTTTGGGGTCTCAGCGCCGCTGTTACCAGCATGTTGTACCCTCTTGTTGACTTGAAAAGGGGGTCCAGCTCTGCTGTAGGAGAGTCTGTTTGTCCCCAGAAGCAGTAAGGACCACTTTCCAGAAATAGGCCCAGAGTGTGCCCCCCAGGAGGGCTGGAGTTTGGAAAGATGGCTTCAAACAGTGTCTTGTCTTTACTGGAAGGAAAGGTGGGCTCTTCTCCAGCCAGTGAAGGAGACAGGATCACTGGTGGAGTCATCTGGCCGCTCTGCAGACATCCTTTGGGGACCTACTGTGTTCTCAGTGTCAGGGTGGGAGCTGCTGATGCCGAGAAGGATGAAAGGACAAGATCCCTATTTCCTAAGGCAGTAGTTCTCAGACACATTAGTCGGAGCTCCCTTTATACACTTGAACATTGAGGACTTCTACACGCTTTGTTTTGAGGGTATCTATCAATATTTACCATATTTGAAATGAAATTGAGGTATATTTAACGCTTTTTTCTGTCAAGTTATTGATGCCAAATATGTTGTCTGATTTAAAATATATACTGTGACTAGTTTAACATCTATATTTGCCCTTAACCACTGCAACAGATCCATCACTTCCAGAGGTTTCCTGGTGCCCCATTATAACACTTTCTGTTGTCAGCCCTTCCCCACCCCCATGGCCCCACCCATAGCCCCTGGTCTGCTTTCTGTCCGTGTAGCTTAGTTTGCACATTATAGAGTATTATATGCATGAAATTGTGTGGCATGTTGTCTTTTTGCTGGCTTCTTTCTCTTAGTGTAATTATTTTGTGATTCATCCCATGTTGTACCAACAATTCCTTTTCATTGCTGAGAGGTATTCCATTCCATGGATATACCACAATTTGCTTATTCCTTTATCTGTTGATGAACATTTAGGGTGTTCCTAATTTGGGGTTTTATAAATAAAGCTGCTAAAAATAAATGTCCACGTATAAGTCTTTGTATGGGTAGAAACTTCCTGTTCTTTTAGGTAAGCACCTGGGAGTGAAACGATTAATCATATAGTAGGCGTATGTTTAACTTTTTAGGAAACTGCCACGTGTTTTCCAGCTTCATCAGTAGAGAGGATGAGAGTTGGTGTGGTCTGTCTTTTTAATCTAGCTGTTCTCATAGGTAGTGGTATCTCATTGTGAGTTTAACTTCGAATTCTCTAAAAACCAATGATAGTATCCTTTAAAAAAATTTCATATATATCATTTTTTAAGTTCTGTTTAAATGTTTTGCTCATTTAGAAAAGTAGCAAACTTTTCTGTTTGCTGTTGAGTTTTGAGAATTTGGAGTGTTTAAAGATACATGTATTTTAGATACAAATCTATTATCAGATATGTGCTTTGCAAAGTTTCTCTCTCAGTCTGTGGCTTAGTGGTGCTGAAGTTTTATTTTGATGAAGTCCAACTTACAAGTTTCTTCTTTTATGGATTTTGCTTTGTGCTATCTGAGATTAAATTTTGCCTAAATCAAGGTGCAGTGAACAGAACGTTTACGTCCACTCCAAATTCACACGTTCAAATCTTTACCCTCCAAGCAATGGTGTTAGGAGGTGGAGCTGTTGGGAGGTGATAAGGTCACGGGCCAGAGCCCTCATGAATAGGATTAGCGGCCTTATAAAAAAGACCCCAGAGAGCTCCTCCTGCCCCTCCTCCCTGTGAGATTACAGGGCAAGGACGGCTGTCCAGGAAGTGGGCTATCACCAGACGTGCATTTTCTAGCATCTTGTGTTAGATTATCCAGACTCCAGAACTGTGAGAAATAAATTTCCATGTGTATAAGCCAACCAGCTTGTGGTATTTTGCAATATACTAAGACACAAGATCACAAAGATTTTCTTCTAGAAGCTTTTTTTTTTGATACAGAGTCTCATTAGTTGCCCTCAGTAGAGTGCGGTGTTGTCACAGCTCACAGCAACCTCCAACTCCTGGGCTTAGGCAATTCTCTTGCCTCGGCCTCCCAAGTAGCTGGGACTACAGGCACCCACCACAATGCCCAGCTATTTTTTGGTTGTAGTTGTCATTGCTGTTTGGCAGGCCCAGGCTGGGTTCAACCTGCCAGCTCCAGTGTATGTGGCTAGTCCCCTAGCTGCTAAGCTACAGGTGCCGAGCTTTCTTCTAGAAGCTTTATAGTTTTAGGTTTTACTTTTATCCCTGTGATCTACTTTTATTTAACTTTTTAAAAGAGAGACAGTTTTATTTCTTCCTTTCCAACCTCTATGCCTTTACTTTTTTCTTGACTGATTTCAATGGCTGCAACTATGATGAATAAATGTGGTAAGACCCAACATCCTTTTCTTCCTTCCAACGTTTAAAGACAGAACGTCAAGTCTTCCACTATTAGCCATGATATGAGGTATAAGTTGTTTTGTAAATGCCCTTATCAATTTGAGGGAGTTCCCCCCTATTTCTAGTTTTCTGGAATTTTTTATTGTGAATGGGTGTCAGATTTTGTCAAACGCTTTTATGTCTAATTTTAATTCTTTATCCCACTCCTATGATAGAATTTATTTTTGAATAGTGTTTGAATAGCTATTTTTGAATAGCTCAACCAGTGTTTGATACTTAAAATAGATACCATTTGGTTACCGTGTATAATTCTTTTCATGCATCAATGAATTAGACTTGTTGACGTTTTGTTGAGAATTTTTGCATCTAAGTTCATGAGAGAGATTAGTCAATAGTATTTTTTTTGTGTGTGTGTGCTGTCTTTTACTGTTTTTGGTATCAGGGTAATACAGACTTCATAAAACGAATTGGGATGTATTCCTTCCGCTTATTTATTTGTTTATTGGGAAGAATTAAATTCTGTTAAATTGATATTAATTCTTTCTTAAATGCTTCGTAGAATTCCCCAGTGAAATCATCTGGACTTGGAGATTTCTTTTTGGGACCTTTGTAAGTTACAAACTCATTTTTTAAAAAATGGATCAAGAATTATTCAGTTTGTTCATTACATCTTGACTGAGTTTGTACTTTGTGATTTTCAAAGAACTGTTCACTTTCTTCTAAGTTGTCAAAATTGTGGAATAACGTTGTCTGTAGTTTTTCTCATTTCCCTTTTAGTGTATCTGTGGTGATTTCTTCTGGATGCTAATTGATCTATGTTTCTTTTCTTTGTCAGTCTTGGTAGAGGATCATCACCTTTACTGATTATATTTTTCAGAGCTAAATTGTGTTTCATCGACTTTCTAAATGATTTTCCTGGTTTTCAATCTCACGTATTTTTGCATTTTGTCACTTTCTTCTCTGCTTGCTTTGGGTTTGCTTTGCTCTTCCTTGTCTAGTTGAAGTTATGTTCAGGGACGTTTAGTTGTAAAAGGAAAGATCTGGGAGGAACGGGGCCCATCTGTCTTGGTGGAACTGAAAGTCAATTATCTTTTAAGGAAATTTAATAAGAAAATCTTATTTATAAACGTAGTAACCATTTGTGATCATCCACATTCTTTTGTGTCTGCTCATATTTTCATCTGGT
The DNA here is from genome assembly GCA_963574355.1 of Loris lydekkerianus. Taxonomy (NCBI): domain Eukaryota; kingdom Metazoa; phylum Chordata; class Mammalia; order Primates; family Lorisidae; genus Loris; species Loris lydekkerianus. The sequence goes on along the minus strand of CAUYPK010087884.1, from coordinate 30,964 downwards.
GTCATTTTTCTTTTCCTGAAGGATGTCTTTTAATATTGCTTATATTGTGGAGGTACTGGTAATAAATTCTCTCAGCTTTTATATATCTGACAATGTATTTGTTTGACTTTGGTTTTTAATAAATATTAATTTTAGAGTAATTGTAGTCTTGTAGGAAAGTTGAAAAGATTCCCAAATACCCTACACTCAGTTTCCCCTGTGGTTAGCATCTTACATTACTGAGGTACTTTGTCACAAGTAATGAACCAATGTTATTAATTAAACTTTATACTTTATTTGTATTTATATAACTGGTTCTTACCTAATATGCCTTCTCTGTTCAGAAGCTCGTCCAGGATACCATGTTACATTTAATTATAAAGCCTCTTTAGGCTCCTCTTGGCAGTGACAGTTTCAAGGTCATAAAGAACAACAGCTGAGAAATTTATGAGGCATATTGATTAGATATTCTGTAGAATGCCTTGCAATATGGTATTTTTCTCATGTTTGCTTTATGATTAGACTAAGTGACGGAGTTTTGGGGGGTAAAACTACACAGGTTAAGTGCCATTATTCCTGTTGATGTGGACATTAATCTCCATCCAGGCTGAAACAGTGTTTATTAGGTTTCTCTGTGTGAAGTTGACCCCCTCCTCTCCCTGTCCCTTCCTACCTATACTTTTCGGAGGGACTCGTTCCATGCAGTCCACACTTAAGGGATAGGAAGTGATGCTTTATTTCTTTGAGGGCAGTCTTTACACAAATTATTTGGAAATCTGCATGGGAGATTTGTCTGTTATCTTCCATTTCTGCATTCAATTATTCATTTGTATTAGTATGGATTGGTGAATATTTTGTTTTGAGTTATAATCCAGTCCTATGTTCCTTTTGTTGTCACCTTCATTTTGAAAGATATTTTTTGCCACATACAGAATTCTGTATTGATGTATATCTTCTTTTAGTTCTTCCACTGTCTTCTGGCTTGCATTGTTTCCAATAATAAATCTGCTGTCACTCCTTTTAAAAAAAAAAAATTCCTCCATATATAGCATGTCTTTTTCTTTGGATGCTTTTAAGATTTTCTCTTTATCACTGCTTTTGATCAATTTGATTGCGATGTGTCTTAATGTAGTTTTTGTTTTGTTGTTGTTGTTTGTTTCTTCATGAGATGTGAGCTTCTTGAATTTTGGGTTTATAATCTTTATTAAGTTTGGGAAGTTTCTTTCATTCTTCAAATATTTTTCTGTCTCTCCCTCTGTACCCTCTCCTTTGATGATGCCAGTTAGCCCATAAATTAAGTGGCATGAAATTGTCCCACAATTCAGTTAGGATTAAAAAAATCTTTCAAGTCTCTACTTAACCTTATTTTGTGTGCTAAAAAAGTTATAATTGTTTTAATGTACTTCCTCTGCTAGTTTTAATATCTGTGTCAGTTCTGGGTCAGTGTTAATCAAGCTTATACTTTGTCACTTCATTTTCTGCTTTCTTTGGGTTTGGTTTGCTCTTCCTTGACCAATTACAGTGTTTTAGTAATCTCTGGACACTAGACGTTGTGGTTTTATCTTATTAGGTATTGACAATCTTTATGTTACTATAAATATTCTTGAGCTTTGTCTGGAGTACAGTTAAGTTACCTGAAAAAAGTTTAAGTCTATTGGGTCTTATGTTTATGATTTGTTAGGCTGGCCCAGAAAAGAGCTCATTGTAGGATTAATTAATCCCCAGTAATGAGGCAAGACCTTCTTGAATACTCTACATAATAGTTCATGAATTATGAATTTTTGCAGTCTTACTGGAGGAAACTAGCATTAACTCTGGTCCTGTGTGAATGTCAGACATTGTTTTCTTTCATTCTTTTGTATGGTTCTTTCCCTGGCCTTGAAGAGTTTTTTTACTCTGCTGACACTTTGAATAGAACCCATTACAGATCTATTGTGTGTGTGTGTGTGTGTGTGTGCGCGCGCGCGCGCACGCATGCATGCAGTTCACTTCTCTCTGCTATTATATCTTACGAACTCTAAATGCCTTGGTCTTTCCAGACTCTCAGCCTTGTATCTTCAACTCAAGGAGTCTATAAAGCCCTGTCTCAGTTTCCCCTTCTTGTCTGACATCCTGTAAATTCTCTCAACGCAATTATCGGGCTCACAGGGATCATTGTTATTCATTATTATTCATGCCCAGTGCAGTGACAACTATTGTTCATTAAATTTTCTTGAGCTTTCGGGGTGAATGAGGAAATCCATTTCTATTGTTCTATCTTAACCAGAAAAGCTATAGAGCTTTAAACAGAATGCATGTGGTCACATTCTAGCTCTGTCCTAGGTTATGATTCACTTGTAGCTCTAGGGTGAGCAGTGAGTATTTAAGTTTAAAAAATGAATTATAACAATGTCATCAAAAAACTAGCACTGGTGATTCTTATGCACTGAGCAACCCTTAGTCCTCCAACTGTGAACCCTTGCCTATAGGATGATGATAATAGTTATTCCTTATTAGATATTTCCCATGCAGCATGTTACATGGGAACTTTGCATGATTTGTATAATTTCATTTTTGTAACAAATGATTCATTGAGAAATTCTTCTCAGTGCATCACAGAAGAGGAAACAGAAACTTACAGGGAATAAGATAAAACATTGCAGTCTTTAGTTACCGTGGGCCACCATCTGCACAGCACTCTCTCTGTGATATTTGAACCTAGCAGGCAGCTGCCTGCAGAATAATTTTTATTCAGTATGGTGATTTTCTGGGTTTTACTACCTCTGTCCTTCTGCTATTACATTAACATTAGGAGATATATTTTCCTTTCTTAGTTATGATTCTGTTTGTTCTTTCAGTCCTTTTAAAGGAAAAAGTAAAAATCAAATATTAAACACAAACAAAAGAACATTTATAGCCTGTGTAGAAAATAAAGAATGTCTGTGTACCCACCAGCCAGCTTAAGAAAGAGCTGGATGGCTTTTTATGGATGTTTCAGGTAAGACTGTCTGAGGTTCTTCAATTTGATACACGGACTTCGAGCCATATCACCCCAGGCCACCGGTTGCTGCTGTCTTTATTCTCAGCAAGCTTTCCAAAATGTTTTATTTGATAAGGTTTGGAGATCAGGGCCCCTTGTGAAGGGGGCATGCTTCTGCACATTTTCCTAAATGCTTTCAAAGAGTCATTTAGCTGTTTGTGAAAGAAGGGGCACTTTTGGCTGTCATGTTTGAAATGCATAGTTAGTAAAAATGGAAATATCTCTTAGGAAAGAATAGAGCATATGTTACCATCTCCAGGTGGCATTAACTCAGTTCCTGTGCCAAAAATCAAATGGTTTAGGAATTGCATCAGGCACTTCTTCATTCTTATGTTCCAGTGATAAGCAGAACTTTTCTTGGTCTCTCCTTTTCTCATAGAGGGAAAGCATGTTAATCTCTTTTCTTTATTTTTCTCTCCAAAGAAAATTACCTACAGGAGTCCTAAGTAGAGCTGTGGCTAGTCTGAGATGGCGCCTCTTTTCCCAAACTCCCTGGGTGAACTTTCCGCCGTATGTCGTTACTATACTATCCTGGGCATGGTGGGGGAGGAACTCAGGGTCAAAAGAAACGCACAAAATCTCATGCACACATGCAGACCACTGGTGTCTAATATGTGCAGATGTTTTCAGGACTAAAAGTGTGAGTCAATTACAGTTTCTGAATTAATAGTAACTTTTTCTTACACTCTTTCATTAGGAGATAAAAATACTATTGTGAAGGTGATTTGTGAAGTTTTCAGTCACTGAATAATGGTCCTTCGCTTGAAGTTGAGAATCACGGGATAAAATAATCTCTAACCCTTCTTTCTGCCTAAATTCTTGTGATTCTGTGACCTCCGGGTGAGGCTACAGCGTATTCTGGGCTTTTTATGTTTTTGGTGCCAAGGATTCTGTGAAATGAGAATGTGTTTCTGGATTTTTAAAATAACTTGATAAGAGTATTTCCATGGATGCAGACTGAGGAGCCTTCCCAAAGTCTGCTGTTGGCCTTTGCTGAAACTCTTGTGCCATTTTGAACCCTCTGGGGTATTTTTGTGCTTTCCCACTCAATGCTTTCATCATCTCCTAATTCCCTGACTAAATTCTTATCCAGTCGTCCCTCGTTCAGATGACCTCTGAACCCAAATTATTACACTCATATCTCATCTTGTATTAAAACTTCTATTTCCTTAGTGCAAGCAATCTCAATTAGCTAGAATTTAGGAGGAATGCAATCTGATTTAACTAATTCATATGATTCTGTGAGTGACAGAGCCCCAGGGCAGACCAACGCCCCCATGACATTTATGTTCCCTTCACTCAGTCCCCTCCTCAGTCCCTCTTCAGTCCCCCTCCCTTCTTGTACTTTAAAACACCATAAATTTTTGTAAGTGCCAATATCTCTCACAGTATGTGTTTTTCACAATATGTAGCTTATAAACCAGAGAGGGCAGAGGAAGAAGACAAAAGCTGTAGGTAGGTTGTTAATGGTGATGGATTTTCAAAAAAATAATTTGCTTATGAAAGTATAGGACTTCCTCATTGGGAGTGCGGAACAATAGCAATGATTGTGTGTAATCACATAAATTAGGATGTGCAGGAAAGATGGCTAGGGATTATATTATTACATAAGTGTATCAGTGACATTACTGTATTAATTTATGAGTTTTCTGGATCACTTTTCTGCTCTGGAAACACTGAACCAGGAGGACTCGGGTAGCAGAGCTTGATCTCTGCATGGTGTTTGTTTATCCCATGGGGGTGTGTGTTGTGTAGCCAGGGTGGGAGGGCTGCTCTGCAGTAAGTGGCTGGTCCAGAGAGGCAACAGTCTCCATCTTAAATCATTGTCCATAAGGAAACAGGTGCACCTTCTACCTGAAGCCTGGGGCTGGGATTCTGGACCCTGGATAGTGGATTCTGCGCAACAAGCCAGATAGATTCCTTATATTATTAAAATAAGAGCTTAGAAAACTGGAGAAACCTGGCCTAAGGAGCAAAGTCAAGGTTCAAGGATCAGAATGGAGAAGCCACAGAGGTGTGGGGATGTGGGAGCTGGAACCCCAAGTGTTAGCCCAGAGTCCATATCCTGGCTCAGGCTAATGGCAAAAGTGAGCCGCTACTGAGACTCTCATGCATGATTGGCTAGAAAAGACATGCGCTTTCTGTCATGACCCAGGTTAGGTTTGGTGAGACTCTGCTCTTCACAGAGCTGAGTCCCTTTGGGGATCCAGCAGTGCAAATGGACATTCAGGATGTAACGTGGCAAAAAGTGGTACAGCTTCATCATGAACGGCATCCTGGGGGAATGGTGGAAGACCAGGGGAAGGGGAGGCTGACCCTGCCTGGAGGCTGTTGAGAAAGGTTTTTCCGAGGAGAGTCTGCCAGGAGTTGAGAGAACAGGGGAAGGAAAAGACAATTTAGACGAGGAGGAGCCAAGGCAGCAAAGTGAGAGAAGGTTCCACTGCGGAGGGCCTGGGAAGTTGCGGCTCTCATATTGAACCCATCCGTGTGGAATCTGTGTCCTTTCCGACTCCATGGGAGACCATGAGGGGCATGAATTTGAGCAGTAAAGCTTCATTTGTACAGAAAACTCGTTTGGAAACATCTTGACAAAACTTAAGTTGGGGTGGACTGTTGACCATGTTTATTCCTTAGAAAATTCCTCTGGGGCATTGTGAGTAATAAATTATTTTGGGGAAAGGTTGGCAGTGGAAAGGCAGCCAAGAGATGGATAGAATAATCCAGATGAGAGATATTAAAACTCTCAACACATCAGAGTAAATTAAACTGACATGGTCAATCCCTATTAGTTTTTGCTCTTTTTTAAACTGTAGTTAAATATCCGTAACATAAAATTTCCCATGTTAACCATGTAAGTGTGCCGCTCTGTGGCGTTAGGGACATTTTTACTATTGTGCACCATCACCACCATCCATCTCCAGAACTCCTTTATCTTTGTAAATCAAAATTCTGTGCCCACTGAATGAAACCCCTCTTTCCCCAGCCCCTGAGAGTCACCATTCTACTTCTCTGTGTTTAAGCTGCAACAAATAGCTTAGACTTAATTTAGAAGCAACAGAAATTTATTTCTCAGAGTTTTATTTTATTTTTTATTGTTGGGGAATCATTGAAGATACAAAGAACCAGGTTACACTGATTGCGTTTGTTAGGTAAAGTCCCTCTTATAATTGTGTCCCACCCCCAAGAGGTGTGTCACACACCACGACCCCTCACCCCTCTACCTCCTTCCCTCTCTCCACCCCCTCATTCTCCCACCCCCCACCATATACTAAGTCATCAATTGTCTTTATATCAGAATTGAGTACAGTGGATTCTTGCTTCTCTGTTCTTGTGATTCTTTACTAAGAAGAATGCGTTCCACCTCCATCCAGGTTTATGCAAAAGATGTAAAGGCTCCATTTTTTTTAGTGGCTGAGTAGTATTCCATGGTGTACATATACCACAGCTTGTTAATCCATTCCTGGATTGGTGGGCATTTAGGTTGCTTCTGCAATTTGGCAATTGTGAATTGAGCTGCAATAAAAAGTCCAGTGTAAATGTCCTTGTGATAAAATGATTTTTTTTTTCTTCTGGGTAGATGCCTAATAATGGGATTGAAGGATCAAATGGGAGGTCTAGTTTGAGTTCTTTTAGGATTCTCCATACTTCCTTCCAAAAAGGTTGTATAGCTTGCAGTCCAAGCAGAAGTGTGAAAATGTTCACTTCTCGGGCGGCACCTGTGGCTCAGTGGGTAGGGCGCCGGCCCCAGCCAAACTGCAACAAAAAATAGCTGGGCATTGTGGCGGGTGCCTGTAGTCCCAGTATAGTCCCAGCTACTTGGGAGGCTGAGGATCACCTAAGCCCAAGACCTGGAGGTTGCTGTGAGGCATGATGCCATGGCACTCTACCAAGGGTGACAAACAAAAACAAAAACAAAAAAACTGTTCCCTTCTCTCTACATCCATGCCAGCATCTGCAGCTTTGAGATTTTGTGATGTGGGCCATTTTTACTGGGGTTAGGTGGTATCTCAGGGTGGTTTTGATTCGCATTTCTCTGATAATTAGGGATGATGAACAGTTTTTTATATGTTTGTTAGCCATTTGTCTGTCTTTAGAGAAGTTTCTATTCATGTCTCTTGCCCATTGATATAAGAGATTGCTGGCTTTTTTAATGTTAATTAATTTATTTCTCAGAGATTTAAAGGCTGGGAAGTCCAAGATCAAGGCACCAGTAGTGTCTGGTGAGGGTCCAGACACTCACAAATGCACCTTCTCATTGTGTGCTCACAAGGTGAAAGGGCTGGCAGCCCATGTTACCTTCTGGATCCTTGAGTACAGCCTTTTGACTGAATCCAAATCCTTTTAATAAAGGGATTTGTTCTGTAAAGTTTGGATTTGGTTGAGGGGCTGCACTTGGGGATCTAGAGGGCCACATGTGGCCTTGAGGCTGCGGGTTCCCCAGCCCTGGCTGGGGCCTCTTTCATAAGGGCACTAATCCTGTTTGTGAGGGCATAGGCCTCATGACCTAACTACCTCTTAAAGGCCCCACCTTCTAATACCATCACCGTGGGCATTGGAGGGGACACGAACATTCAGGACATAGCATCTTATAAGTGGAATTACACAGAATTTGTCGTTTTGTGACTGGCTTCCTGCATTCAGCATATGTCTTCAAGTTCATCCACAGAGCATGTGTCAGGATTTCCTTCTTTTCCAAGGTTTTCCCCATCCTTTGCGTGTTCCTTCATTCACTGATGGATGTTCAGGTTGCTTTCGCCTTTTTTGGCTATTGTGAATATGCTGCTGTGCTCATGGTTGTACAAATAACTGTTCATGTTCCTGCTTTCAATTCCCTTGAGCATATACCTGGAAGTAGAATTGCTAGATTATATGTTAATTCTTTTTTTCTTTGAGATAGAGTTTCACTCTGTTGCCCAGGCTACAGTGCTATGGCATTAGCCTAGCTCATAGCCACCTCCAAACTCCTGGGTTCATGCCATCATCCTACCTCAGCCTCCCTAGTAGCTGGGACTATAGATGCTTCCCCAACCATGCCCAGCTAATTTTTCTATGTTTAATAGAGATGGGGACTTACTCTTGCTCAGGCTGGTCTCGAACTCCTGAGCTCAAGGGATCCTCCCGCCTCAGCCTCTCAGAGTGTTAGCATTACAAGCATAAGCCATCACACCTGGCCAATTATATGTTAATTCTATAAGTTTTAATTTTTTGAGGGACCACCCTACCAAAGCCTTGTTCATTTTTAACTTAATTTTTTTAATTTTAAGATTTTGAACTAATTTTAAGCTATCAGCAAAATTACAGAAATGGTACAGAGAATTCTCATATACCTCTCACCCAGCTTCCCCTCATGTTAATCTTACATAACCATAGTGTGATGATGAAACCCAGGAAATTAACAGTGGAGCAATGAAATTAACCAGCTGTAAGACCTTTTTAGTATTTTATCAGTTTTTCCACTAATATAATTTTCTGTTTCAGGATCCCACATTTTATCTAACTGTTGTCTCTCTTTAATCTCCTCTAATCTTTGATAGTGTCTCTTTTCCCTTCCTGCCATGACCTTAATATTTTTGAAGAGTACTGGTCAGTTATTTTTTAGAATGTCCCTTAATATGGGTTTGTCTGATTATGTTTTAATGATTACAAGGCCACGCATGTTTTGAGCAAATGCCACAGAAACGGAGTTGTGTTCCTCTCAGTGAAAGGCATCAAGGCGTTCAACATCAGGTTGAATAGTTACTGGTGGTACTTGCCTTGATCACTTGGTTAAGATGATATACGCCGGGTTACTGTACTGCGAAGTTCCTATATTGCTTTCTGTAGTTCAGGATCTTGGAGAGATACTTTGAGATGATGCAAACATACTGTTTTCCCTTAAACTTTCACTCTCTGACTTTAGTATCGCTCACTGCAGCTTGTCTGTAACACTTTTTACTGTGATGTTTATCTAACGGAGAATTTCTATTTGCCTCTTCTCTTTTGCACTTATTAGGATTTTCCTAAAGAAGAGCTATTTCTTCACCATCTATTTATTTGATTATTTATATCACTATAGAAATATAGGTATTATTTTATGGGTTAAAAGTCGAATACTGTTGCTTTTATTTTGCTCAAATTATTCCAGCTTTGGACATGGGATCTCCTTCAGGGCTTCTTCTGTGATTTTTGGACCAACCCTTCCTTCTTCCCCTCCCTCATTTTTTCTTCATCTTTTTTATTTTCTGATGCCAGAAGAAAGTCCAGGGTTATGTCATATTTCCCCTGCTTCAGCCCTGGAATAATTATTTCTGTAGGGAGCCCTGGTGGTTGTATTAGAGAATGATGTTTAGAAACCAGTATCTGGGTGCCAAGTGTCTCTGTTTCTGGGCCCTCTCAGTGGACAGAGCTGGGAAACGCATGTGTGTAGGTTAATCCAGGCATATGCGCGCTTTTGTATTTATCTTTGTATACGTGAAATACTTAGTTCTCACCCAAGATTTTAGCCAATACCTGTTGATTCCAGGTCAACACCATGGGGTTCGTTCTACCTTTTCCTCTTTCCTTGTTTGTAGCCTCTTTCTTCAGCAATAAGAAACCTGATTCTCCTCTGCTCTATGCGTATTTATTCAGTCTAATATTCACACCCGGTGCCTTGCAGTTGCCAAGCCGTATCCCTCTAAGACGTCCACTAACTAGCTGGATTGTAGCATTTCTGTACAGTTTGTTCTGTGTCTAGCCTTATAGTTTCCAATCACGACAGGTGTCATCCAAAGTCCCTTAGGTGAGTCCTCTTCCTATTCGTCTTCTCACTCTGGCTGTGTACAGCTAGGCTCATTTGGTACTGTTTGAATTCAACTTTGGGTTACTCAAACAATTTGGCTGGTTTTAATTGTTTGTTTTTTCCAAGATGAGAAGGGCCTTTGAAATATTACTGTGTTACTAAAAGAAAAAAATACCCAGAAGCGTCCCTTCTTTCTTACCCATGGTAACCCATTGCCTCAACCCCGTTTTTCCTACCCCTCCACCCCTGGTCACCAGGCTCTTTGGTTTCCTTATTTTGTACAAATGAGCAGATACATGAGCAGACACCTTTTTATAGTCCCCTCTGTGAGTTGAATTATGTTCTCCCCAAATTCATAAGTGAAGTCCTGGTCCCCAGTGGCTCAGAATGACCTTACATGAAAATAGCCATTGCAGATATAATTAGTTAACATGAGGTCATTAGAGTGGGCCCTAATCTAATATGACTGGTGTCCTTATAAAAGGGGAAATGTGGACACGGAGGCATGCGCACAGGGAGAATGCCACCTGAAGATGAAGGCGAGATGCGGGTGCTGCCTTCACAAGTCAGGGCATGCTGATACTCCAGAGACCCCCAGAAACTAGGGGCAAAGCATGGAGTGGATTCTCCCTCACAGCCTCACCATCCTCAGAAGGGAGCAACACTTCCTGCCTCCGAAACTGTAAAACAAGTTTCAGGTCATTTCAGTCACCCGGATTGTGCTGTTTTTCTGATAGCAGCCTTAGCAAGTGAGTACGTCCTCCCTTTTCCTGTTTTCTATTTTTAATAGGAAGAATAACATGCTATAGGAACTCTCATAATTTTTTTTTAACTTCTGAATATTAGGGGTGACACATGTTTCATTCACACACTTATTTTTGTACACATTGAGTCAAAGTTACACATGCAAGCATGCCCTTCACCCAGGTGGTGTGCACTGTACCCCATAGCTGTGAATTTACTCATCTCTCCTCTGCCCCCTTCCCCCAAGATTAATTTTCCTTGAGATTTACTTCCATATGTGCACTTAAGTGCCGATCTTTTAGTTCCAATTGGTATTGAGCACATGTGTTTCTCCATCCTTCTGATGTTTCACTTAGAAGCATGGTTTCCAGTTCCTTCTAGGTTGTCCAAAAAGATACTAGATCACTGCTTTTTTTTTTTTGTTTGTTTGTTTTTTTATGGCTGAGAAGTGCTCCATAGTATGATTACATTTTATTAATCCATGTACCATATATACTCGAGTATAAGCTGAGTTTTTTCGGCACAAAATTTGTGCCAAGTTCGGGTTTCTCGGCACAAATTTTGTGCCGAAAAAACTCGGCTTATACTCGAGTATATATGGTAAGTATTAGTGGGCACTTGGGTTATTTCCATATCTTTGCAATTATGAATTGTGCTTCTATAAACTTTCAAACACAGGTGTCCTTTTTTATTTTTTAAAATTTATTTTATTTCATTTATTTTTTTGAGACAGAGTCTCAGGCTGTCACCATGTTAGAGTGCCATCGCATGATAGCTCACAGCAACCTCCAACCAGCAACCTCACTCAAGTGATCCTCTTGCCTCATTATTTTTTTTATTTTTTTATTTTTTATTTTTGAGACAGAGCCTCAAGCTGTCGCTGTGGGAAGAGTACTATGGCGTCATATCTCACAGCAACCTCCAACTCCTGGGCTCAAGCGATTCTCCTGCCTCTGCTCCCAAGTAGCTGGGACTATAGGCGCCCACCACAATGCCCGGCTATTTTTTGGTTGCAGCCGTCATTGTTGTTTGGCGGGCCAGGGCTGGATTCGAACCGCCAGCTCAGGTGTATGTGGCTGGCACCTTAGCTGCTTGAGCCACAGGCGCTGAGCCAGTTTTTCTATTTTTTGAGTAGAGATGGGGTCTTGCTTTTGCTCAGGCTGGTCTCAAACTCATGACCTCCATCAATCCACCTGCCTCAGCCTCCCAGAGTGCTAGGATTATAGGTGTGAGCCTGGCTTGGTGTCTTTTTTTTTTTTTTTTTAATAAAATAGCCTTTTTTTTTCTTTTGGGTGCACACCCAGCAGTGGAATTGCTGAATCAAGTGGTAGGTTTACTTTAAGTTTTCTCTCCATACAACTTTCCATAGGTGTTGCACTAGTTTGTAGTTCCACCAACAGTGTATGAGTTCCTTCCTCTCCATATAGGAACTCTTCAACAAAACAATGAAAGTTTCAGCAATGTTAAAAAAACACCTTTTTTTTTCACTTGACATAGTGTGTCACTTCAGATATAGCTCTTCCTCATTCTTTCTAAAAATAGTTGTATAGCATTCCATAGGCAGCCAACTGGAAGAAAATATTCACAATACACACTACAAAGAGTTAATATCGCCAATATACAATTAAAATTGGGGGAGAAAAGGGTGAACGATACTGTAGTTCTTTCAACTACTCTCCTTGTATATGCACGTAGGTTATTTCCAATATGTGGCAATAAAAGACGCTGCACTAAATGACCTTGAGCACATATATTTTCATATTGTTGTACGTTCATCTTTAAGACAGGTTTCTAGAAGTGAGATTGCTGGATTGAAAGATAACTGCATATGTAATTTTGTTAGGTGTTAGCAATTTCCTTCTGGAAAGATTGTGCCAATTTGCATTCCCATCAGAAATGTACAAGACTGCCTGTTTCTCCACATCACCAACAGAATAAGTTGTTATATTTTGGAATTTCTGTTGGTCTTATTTGTGAGAAATGGTGTATTGGGAATGTTTTAATTTGAGTTTGTCTAACTATCAGTGAGTTTGAAGATTTTTTTTCACTTGCTATAGGGTTAATGTTAAAGTTTTTGCATGTAAATTATCTGGTTCTGTCTTTTTCTTTCCCTTTTTTTTCCTATTGGATTTTAGCCTTTTCCTCCACAAATTTTATGAATATTTTCTTCTAGTTTGTCAGTTGACATGGCATAGCCAATAACATTGTAAACAAATTTTTGAAACATTTATATATCCAAATCTGTGAAGCTTTTCTTATATTGCCTCTAGGTATACAACATAGGTAGAAAGCCTTTCCCCGACCAAGTCCAACTCTGTTTAACCTCAGTGTAGACTTCCAGATGGGGCCTCAACAATCTGCAGTAGGTCACAAGTAGGAAATGGATTGTGATTCTTATTTATTGTCTTATGAGATTCATGAGATAGTCCAGCCAGCCAAGAGAAGCATAAAACCAATCATTTATAACCAATTTTTATAGGAATCTCCTATCTGCACGCCTAGCGAACACCTCCAAATGCACATATGATCCACAAATGCTCATTTAAGAGACTCTAGGGAGGAGCTTAATTCCTTGAATTGGATGGTACCTTAGGTTTTTGATGTTAAGACTTGTACCTAGGGGGTGGATGAATATATTCTTTCTATGCAGAGGAAAAAATGAGACACAGGGAAGATTAGATAGGAAAGGTTTTTTTTTTTTTTTTCTTAAACGTTTAGCCTCTAAGTCTCAGATTACACATCTAAGAATATGGTGAACATTTGAAAGTCAATGTTCTTCAAAGCCTTTCTTGTGCCTCTAATCCTTTCCTGCTTCTTCCTCCATCAAATGAGGGAACCCAGGCCAAGTTTCAGTGATTATGTTGAGTGTAGTAGGTCCTTGGTGCAGACCATTCAGCAGTCTTTTTTATCAAAACTTACTGTCTTCCAGGACATTAAAAAAAAAAAAAAAAAAAAAAAAAATTGGTGTCTGAACCTCACTTGAGTCTAGTAAAAATCTCCTGGGGATGAAGCCCAGACATCAATACTAAACAATCCCTACCAAGACTTTCAGGCCATTCTCACATGCAGCCGGAGGTGAGAACAGCTTCTCTGGATTTCTCCAATTCTATTGCGCCTCAGATCACACAGAACCTTGTCAATATGCAGATTATCATGCAGAAGGTCAGGGGAAGGCCTGAGAGTCTGCAATTCTAACCAGCTCAGCCACAACTCCACTTTCAGTAGTAATAGCAGACCACACTGGAGGAACGTGTACAGGTGTTTGTTGAGTAGCATTAGTTGTAGGACTGGACTGAGTGGTTGGAGGGTCCCTTCCCTAGACCCATGCCTTTTTTCTATTTTTATTTTTGGGTTATTTTTTATTTCTTTAAATCCTAAAAGCTGGAGGACACCTTGCCTGTGCGGCCCCAGGCTAGGACTTAAGTCCTTGAAATCCAACTTCACAGCGAGGTGCGTCTGTGTGACCCTCACCGGTGCCCAGCAGGTGGTCTTCATGGTGTGCATTCACATGCATACACATGCATTCTTTCCTCTTCTGGGCAGAGGTGGCACTGGCACTGCTGGGAAATTGCAGGTTGAGAGGTATCATGAGTGACCCAGTCTCTAGGACTGAGCCCGCGCTCAGACCCTCTGCAAAATTCTCCATCTCCCTAATCAGCAACAAAAACAATGAAAGTTTCATCAACGTTAAACAAACCCAGGGCTGCTGCCCTGTTTGATTTTTCTGGGTGATCTGATAGCAGCCCCTTCTTCACAGCCCAGGAGCTGTTCTGTGAGGTTTGATCCAAGATGTGATTAGTGGTTAATGGGCCTTGAAAGACATCTTTATTTATTACCCTTGCAGAACACTATTGCCTTGATATTGATCTTTTCCAATTTTCTATTTTGTCCTTTGAAATGCTCAGAATGCAGCCTGGCAACTCATTGCCTGCAGCATTCACTTTATTTAAAACTCATTTCCTTTTGCAATTAATGTAGTATATATGTCATTGTTTTTGTCATTTAGTTTGCTTTTCTTTTAGGCCAGAGGCCAGAAAGAAATGAGGATATGCTCTTTTGAAGGCAGGTGGAAGATAGATGAGAACCTAGCTTGAAAATAAGTTCAAAACTTCTGACAAGACTTCAATACCAAGCACAATCAGTACATTTTACCAAGAAGTTACAGTTCTTGATATGACAACACAGGGAGAAAAATGTCAGATTTGGGGATTTTAGAAAGTTCATGTACTGATCAGATGAATGATAATTTAGTTGATGGGGATATAGAATCCAAAGTATCTGTAGGAGGTCTGTATTTAAGTTAAGACAAGATGAGTTAAGTAATATCACAGTTTATGTAGGGTTAGCCCTTGCCTGTGACCCCTTCACTCACTTCAGGGAACCCACTGTTAGTAATTATGCTCTTTTAACGTGCTGGGTCCTGAGACTGATGGGTCAGTGACATATCCCTGAATTTTAGGGGTTCAGGCTATTAAGGCAGGGGCCAAATAGATAAGAGAGGGAGCCACATGTCAGAAGTGGGGAAGGTTCTAAGGTTAGACCACAGGCAGACACTGCATAAAGCTAAAACATGATGGCACTCAGTCAGCCTAACAAGTCCCACCCAGCCCACGATTTCCCTTCTCTTTCTTTATTCACATTCCAGCTAGAAGTGTTAGCTTGCATTTGGGGATCATGATATTCTAAAAGTATGGTTGTAGACTTCTGGGTTATTCCTAGAGAGGGGAGGTGCCCACAGGAGGAGTAACAGATGTGTGTGCCTGCCCAGAAGTTCTCTGAGGCAAATTTCTAGTGAATGGACCTATAGGAGGAATTCCCTGCAGTTTTCCATTGTTCTTCTCATAGATGAATATGTGTCTTTTTTGTTTGGTTTACAGAGTTGAGATAAGTTAGGTGACCTCTTATGTGAGGCAGAGGCTTCAGAGACCCAGGGTATAATATACCCAAAGGGTTATGAGAGTTCAGGGGAAGGAGAGAGTCATTTCCAACAGGGAGGCTCAGGACAAGTCTGTGGAACAGTGAGCATCAGAGCTGGGCGTGGGGGATGGGTGTGTGACTTTGACAGGTGGCGTGGGGAACTCGAGACAGTGTAGGAAAAGGTACCAAGGTTGCTGAATCTGGCCTCCAGGAAATGGGTGGCAAAGTGTGGGTGCATGCAGCCTTCCCGCCCTCCTGAGTGGTCTCTACTTTGTAGTAAAGGCAGTGTCAGAATGAGGGCAGAGAGTGAAGGGAGGCTGATGGAGAAGTAAGATGAAGTGGCCTTGAGTGATCAGGCTGCTGTGGGGGATGGCTCTGCAGGCCTGCTGTGATAGGAGTAGAATAGAGACTTTGAGTGTTTTTAAAAAAGGCACATGCAATTAGCCCAGCCAGGTGTCTCATACCTGTAGTCCCAGCTCCTCAGGAGCTGAGGCAGAAGGATTACAGGAGGCCAGAAGTTTGAGACCAGTCTGAGCAAGAGTGAGAACCCCTCTCTGCAAAAAATAGAAAAATTATCCAGGTTTGATGATACACAACTCTAGTCCCAGCTACTTGGAAGGCTGAGGCAGGAGGATCGCTTGAGTCTGGGAGTTTGAGGCTGCCATGAGCTATGATGACGCCACAGCATTCTACCTGGGGTGACAGAGTGAGACCTTGTCCCCTCAAAAATAAGGTGCATTCAATATTCTATCATTTTATATTTGGAATCCTCACTCCCAAATAGTTTGTTTTAATGATAAGAACAATAGGAAGTAAAATGGTGTAGTCATTTTAGGGTTGGGAGATGGGGGAGGGAGGTGTCCCCATGGTTGGACAGAGGCTGCTGCTGAAAGAGGGGACTGAGTTGGACAACATGGAGACAAACACTGTGGGACTTTAGCAGAGAATCTGGTGGGCTGAGAGATGGCTGCTGCCGGGCAGCTGAGGTCAGGCTGCAGTCTGTTTGGGAAAGGATTCTTAACTCGGATTTGTACCATGTTTCCCTTAGTAGCCTTGGAATAATGTCCTTAAGTCCACAAAATAAAATGCATAGGATGACAAGGAAAACTGGATATAGTGAAATAAAATTACCAACAAAACTTGAAAGTCATTACATGTATATTTTTAACAATGACATTAAATAACCAGTGTTAGGCCAGTCTCCCCACCAATGTCGCTTTGGAACAGTGATCGGTGCAAGTGAAATTTTGAGATTGCAAAAACCATACTGTGTATGAAGATACTTTGATTTCTAATCTTACTCATATTAAGTTGAGTTTTGTTGCCTCCTTCCATAATTGTAGGAAATGCCAACTTTCATTAGGGGATAGGAAAGATATAGATGTGCTGTTTTTCCCATCCAAATTCATGGATTCTATGAACTCTGCAAACTCATGTAAAGTTCCTTGGGAATCCCACAACCAGCTCCTACATTTCCCCAGACTTTGGGGTATGGGCACAGGGACAGAGAAGCCAAATGCTCAATTGTCATTGCTCACAGCACTACTCAGATAAACAAAGAACAGTTCCCATGTTCTTGGGTTTGTTCTAGATGGAGGAAATGAGTGAGGGCTGAGGGAGAGAGATCTAGGTTGCAAGTAAAAAGCATTAGAGGTTTGGGTGACTCATGATGGCAGTGTCAGCCCTCCAGGCTGTGGGACAGGAAGCTGTCTATGTGTGTCCTAACACATGGACGGCATTTTGGATGGCCACATGCATTAATTACAAGGCTCCCTATCACATTTGCTATGAAGAGCTTGTTCCAGTAAAGTGGAATTTTGGAGAAAAGCATTGCATCTCTGGATTTGAGATGTGAAATATCTTTTGATAACAATGTTCTCATTTAGAAATTTCACCCGAAGTCAATTTTGGGTGCAAAAATATTGTCGACTGCTTGAATATTAGAACTTCCCTCACTTAATAACCTGGCACCTCATTAAAGGCCTGAGAAGATGTCAAGAAGACACTAATTATAAAAATGTTTAGACTATGAAAACTGTAATCTCTGCTGTTATGACAAGTGACAGTGGTGACCACTGAGGCCTCTTCTCTTGGCTTGCTTACACAGAATGGCTGTGTTCCATGTGAGAAAGATAATCGTCACTTCTATGATAATCCAGCCCCCAAATGGGTACAGCTTGGGGTGGCTTTTATAGTCTCCTTAGAAGGGAATTTCAAGAGGGCTACACAGTTAGGCCATGGAAATGGGACGCATCTTTTTTTTTTTTTTTTTTTTTTTTTTTATTGGTTGGAGCTCCGCTCAGTGATATTTAAACATGTGGATTCAAAGGCAGATTGACAGGCCTGCACCTATGATTGGAGATTTTAGAATGTGGTAGGCGGAAAATGTATCACAGTGCTTACAAGTAATTGTATTTTCCCCCCTTTTGGTCTGGAGAGCAGAGGGCATGAAAGACCCCCATGCATTCGTGATGAATCTCAGCAGACAGCCCCATAAATCAGCCCTTCTCCACTGTGATTGTCTAGCCCGTGAAAATGGAGCCCCAAACGATACCACATTGTAACTCTCACATGTGGAAATCGCCTGTTCCTTGTGAAATGCACTCTTCCTATTGTGTTCTCACTTGCCTTTGAGAGTCTAAAGAGCAAAATTATTGGGATTCTTATTAAGAGCCAGCTGGGACCTGAATTGTGGAGCTGGGAGCTTCTTTCAATGATTGTCTATCAGTCGGAGTTCAGGATGTAACTTAACAAGTTCCCGGGCCTGTAACAGTGGAGTGTTAGTTTCCTAGGGTGGCTGGAACAATTTACTACAAACTTGATAGCTTAACACAACAGACGTTTATTGCTTATAGTTCTGGAGGTCAAAATGTGAGATTAAGGTGCTGGCAGACTTGGTTCCTTCTGGAGGCTCTGAAGAAGAATCCGGGCCTGGCCTGGCTTCTGGTGGAAACAGGTGGTTGATGGCTCGTGGCAACTTAACTCCAGTCTCTGCCTCCACCTTCATGTGGTTCTTCACATGGCCTTCTCTGTGTCTGTGTGTGACAAATCTTTCTCTTAGAGGGACAACAGTCATTAGATGTAGGACTCATCCTAAATCCAGGATGATCTCATCTGGAGATTCTTAATTATAGGTGCAAAGACCCTATTTCCAAATAAAGTCATATTTACAAGTACCTGGGGTTAGGACTTAAATATATATATTTTTTGTGGGGGAAATAATATTCAACTAACCACAAATACCCTGCAAAGATGAGGCAGTAAGATGGGGGGCAGGAGCCCATGGAATTAGAATGAGAGGAACTGGTTCAAATTCCAGCTGCACCATTATGAGACTCCATGGATTCAATGCTTCCATCTGTGACCTGCAGTTAGGATGCTGAACCCGCAGGTGTTCGTATGACTAAGGGAAGTGAGATAAAGCATAGATCTAGTACTATGCCTGGGACATAGAAGGAGCCTAGCAAATGGGAGCTAGTCTTACTGTTTTTGAGGTGGGGCAGCCAGGGTTTGGTCTTCTCCGTCCTCCTCTAGAGATACTGTGTTCCACTTGACACAGCTATTATTTGGGCATTCCCAATGGGTTACGAGACAATACAGCTTGGTGTCACCTGGATTAAAAATTAGGACTCCTACTCAACTACAACTCAGATGCTACCTAAAAAATGCAGGAAATATAACCTGCTCATTTGTACACTTAGATTAATCTGAAATAAAAGAAATGCAAAAAAAAGTTAGGACTCCTTCCCTCCCTGTTACTGCTTTCCCTTTTGGTGCTGTAGGGGTGACCTCTGTCCCGCCCTGACCTCAGCCACAGTGCCTATCCCTGATTGACATGCAAGGCTGGAGGTGGTCCCAAGAAAATGAACATGTGTGCCAAACGCTGGCGGGAGAATACAGGTTAAAACTGAGGCCCACAGTTTTGACCAACTTTCTATGTCTTCTGATGCTTAAAATGCAAACAGACAATAGTGTAAACTATTTAGGGGTAGCTCAGGACAGATGAAAGGGATGGGAGATTTTGTGATGAATATCCTGAGAGAATCAATAGGATTTTGCCAGCATTACCAGCTGTGTGACCTTGGACAAGTGA
This sequence comes from Loris lydekkerianus, assembly GCA_963574355.1. NCBI lineage: Eukaryota > Metazoa > Chordata > Mammalia > Primates > Lorisidae > Loris > Loris lydekkerianus. The sequence goes on along the minus strand of CAUYPK010087884.1, from coordinate 11,452 downwards.
TGTACCCTGCCTTTGCCTCAGTTTCCCCATCCGTGATAGAGGGAGAATTATAGGACCCTCCTCATCTGGCACATGACTTACACGATTAATGAAGGCAAAAAGCAGATGAGCTAGGGCTAGCACTTGGCGAGGGCTTGCTGTATACCAGTAGTCATCGGCATCAATATTGCTGTTGTAAGGCTGGGTGCAGAGGTTCAGGCCTGTAATCCTAGCACTCCGGGAGGCTGAGGCAGGAGGATTGTTTGAGATCAGGGGTTCAAGATCAACCTGAGCAAGAATGAGACCCTCTACTAAAAATAGAAAAATTATCTGGGTGTGGTGGTTGGGGCCTGTAGTTTCAGCTGCTCAGGAGGCTGAGGCAGGAGGATCGCTTAAGCCCAAGCATTTGAAGTTGCTGTGAACTAGGCTGAGGCCATGGCACTCTGGCCTGGGTGACAGACTGAGATTTTGTCTCAAACAAAAACAAATTGCTGTTAATGACTATTCCCCAGAGGGTGAAGACCATACTTCTGCATCTTTAGGGGGAGTGTTTGCTCATTCTAGTCTTAAAAAGTTAAACCAAAAGGAAATCTAGATTTTGAGTTTTCTTAAATGTTTGTCCCCTGGTTCAATTATTTTGCATTCTGAGCATCTTCAGAACTGATAATCAGGCTTCCTAGGTTAGTTTTCAGGCAGAGGTTTATGTAATATGGCTTGTGTAAATATGATAATTTTTAGAATTTGGGGCTAAGGTGACTCAGGAAGTAGAGATGATAATGAGTAGAGATATTCTCTTTGCATTGAGATGGTAGAATGGTAGCATTTAACTTTTAAAACTTGGCTTTAGTTTGGACTTTAAAACTCTTGGGAACATCATTCATTTTGACAAAAGTAAGAACCCAGAAGACAGCAAAGTGTCCTATACCAGCATCAGAAGTAATCATTATCAGATTAGTTTCAAATCCCATTAAAAGGAAAGAGCATGCAGTAGATGTGTAGCTGGCGTTCAGTCCTTCCCTGTCCTCCACCCTTTGTCCACCCTCCCTCTCACAGTCCACCCACTACGTAAATGTCAGGGTTTTTAAAATATGGACATGGTCACTATTACTCGATGCCTCCAGACCCAGTTGTACCTCTTGGACTGGATGTGTATCCTTCTTGTGTATCTTTATATTTTAAATCATGTGTATGTATCCATAAGCAATGATTACTCCCGGGCTTTTAAGCTTTTTATGAATGATATTGACATACGTGTGTATTATTAGTTCATTTCACTTAATGGAATTCTATTCTGTAACTAAAACACAGTTCATTTCCCACTCACCTCCTTGACCCATCATTCAAATCTCAAACTGGTACAGTTTTTGAATGATTTTTTTTTTTTTAAATTTCTTCTTAAGATGTAAAATACCCCATGTGCTTTCAGTTCTTTGGGACAGTTTTGTTTCCATCTGAACAGAGTTGGGAGAGCAGCCTTGTGGTCTGCTGGACGCGGCAGTGCAGCGTATGACACTATCTATAGAGGAGGAATTCTCAGAGCATAAAACATGAGAGGAAGAACGTCTTTGACATCATTGGGTACTGAAAAATTGTCCTTTGAAGTAGTTTTGCCATATATGTACTTTATGCCATATGTATACTATATATACATATATATACTTTATAATACATACATTATACTTTTAGACTCAGTGGGGTGGCATTTAAAAACAACCTTCAATGTTCTTGTGGAATAGATGAAGTAAGGGGGTGAAATAATCACTTAGCGAAATTTGAACCAGAAACTTCTACAAATCTTGTATTTTTGACTTTCAGATAACATCCTAACTTGTTGCCAAATGTAATGAATGCTTCTAGTTTTACACTACAGCTTCAATTTTGCTGGGCCCATCATCAAACCTGCCAACTGCTTTGACTTTTGAATGTGTTTTTCATTTCCTAGCTGAGATGCTAAATGCCCCACGTGCTTTATTAAATTCTTCCAGTGTTTGACTTCAAAGAAAGAAGTGCTTCATAGTCATAAAACAAATCTGGATTATTATGGCAAAACTAGAGAAAGGAGGATGGGATGGGGACACAGTGAGATGGACGGCATTTCAGAGATGGTTAGACCCTGTCACCCCTCTGAAGGAATTTATAATATGATTGTGGTGATAGACAGCTCAACATAAAATGATTAAGTAACAGCTTCATAGCAACATATTAGCAACTATGTGGGGTCATGTTTTCCATATTTTGTGAGGGAGGAAATAAGGAATAAGAAAGGCAGAGCAGGGCAGTGCCTGTGGCTCAAAGGAGTAGGGCGCCAGCCCCATATGCCGGAGGTGGTGGGTTCAAACCCAGCCCCAGCCAAAAACTGCAAAAGAAAAAAAAAAAAAAAAGAAAAAGAAAAAAGAAAGAAAAAGAAAGAAAAGCAGAGCAGAGTAGTGTTAACTTGGGAGGATCTTGTAGGACATTCACAGCCATAGAAGGAAACTCACATAGTGTAATAGGAAATGACATTTATTTTCTTCACTTTCATTGATTGTGGTCCTGTTAAGTGATTCTAAAACCGTACATTCCTGAAGAAAAGAAATAGAACATTGCTGGTACTGACTACATTTCAGAGTGCCTCTTGTCTTCTTTTACAAAGTAGATACAAGGGGCTGGCTATGGCCAGAATGTTTAACTTTCCTAAACATGGAGACAGAATTTCTGCCTACGAATTACTGCTGGGGCATCTGAGCCCATCGTCCAGACGTTTACTTGTTCAATAGTCTTAGGCAAATGACGTCAAATTGGCTGCGGTAGTTTAAGCGTAGGTGGTCCTTGTGCTTGGGACATTTTGAGAGTGGCACCGTGGCCCTGAGATGCTTATATGGCTTCCTCCAGAAGGAGAGCAACATTCCTGCCAGCGAGCTAACATTTCAGTGTGATCAGTGAGGACTGTCCCATCATATTTTGCTTTGCAGTGTTTCCTTTTGGCCACATCATGCCATTTGTCTAACGGAATCTCCCCATTGTTTTCCCACCTTTGAGCAACAAGTCTGAATGTCTGCACTGCTGACATGTGGGCCAGACAGGTTTTCATCCTGAGGTGCTGTCCTGTGCATTGCGGGATGTAGCATCACCCCTGGCCTCTCTTCCCAACTAGGTTCCTGTAGCACCAATCCCTGTCCCCACAGTCATGGCAACCAAAAATGTCTGCAGACGTTGCCAAATGTCCCCGGAGGGGGGGAGGGGCAAAATTGCTCCCTGCTGAGAACCACTGACCTAGAGTAATATCTACACTCCCGTCCATGGCCAACAAAGCCCTCAGCTTCCTCTTGGACTTCTCCAGCTGTCTCCCCAGCTCATTGCATCTCTCTGTTCCCTGGGCCATGTTCATTCCCGCCTCAGTGTCAGCTCTAGGCTAGTAGCTCAGCCTGGAGAAGGCTCTTTGCTCAGAGCCTTTACGTGGCTGGCTGTCTCATTCCTCCGGTTCCCGGTCTTCCTATCTAAAGCTGCCCACCAGCCATGCTGGTCACTTTCTCTCTTTCTCTGACATCCTCTTATTTTCATCATGCTTAACCTACCTGACGATCAGGTGTATTCCTTTGTTTTTTTATTTATGACCTGTCTCCCACTAAAGGAAGTTGATTATAAATAATTTATTATATGGAAGCAAGCTTCCAAGAATAGAAACCATGTTTATATCGCTTTTTACTACACCCTGAAGTCTAACATGTTGTTGACATTCAATAAATTTCAGTTGAGTGGAATACTGAAGAACTGCTACAGTGGACAGATGACCACATCTACACCGGGTCGTGACTTCCCTGAAGAATGGAGCCCAAAACAGGCCGCTGGTCGAATGGGGGCAGAGTCACCTTACTTTTTTTGGGAAGTGACTTTTAGTTTGTATAAACCTCTAAATTCTAAAAGGCCACTTTTGTTTTTTCTCGTGGCCACATCTCATCAGATTTTGCGGCCATGCCAGGAGTTCCCTAACAGGTTGGGGTCCTCCTGGGGGTTCAGAGGTGACTCACCAAACGCGACTCATAAACTCCACTGGTGAAACACGGGGATGGGGGCAGCTTCCAATTCCCGCCCACGCTCCCCTCTCTCCCTGTTTTTTTCTGCGGGTCATTCTCTAGTTGAGCTTGAAATGCAAAGAACGCCAGCTTATTGCTGTCTGCTCACCTCCTCACAGCTCCAACCCAGTCGGCATCCGCAGAGCAGGCTCTTTGTGTGAGGCAGTTTCAGGTTTAGGTGCAGAAGTTGGGGAAGGAGAGAACCGTGTTAATAAAAGCAGCGAAAATGAAACTTCAGCACGGGCAGTGAAAGAGCGCGATTTTATTTTGTTTTCACACATTAGGTTCTGCTTAGAGCAGACAAGTACCAGCGAAAGTGTTCTGAAAAGAGGCTTTGTGTAGGAGCTGGACGTCGCTCCATCCGATCTGTCATTTCAGGAATGTCGCCAGATGTATTGACTTACTAGCAATTGCTTTGGTGCAAGGATGGAAAAAGCTGAACAGAAGAAACGAAATTTGTTCATCATGCCATTACCCTTGCGGCTTATTTAAAGAAGGGAAAAAATGTAACTTCTTGGTGCTGGTGGTGGGAGCGGGGTGGGGGGTGGGGGTGGCATTTGAAAATAAAATATAAGGTTTTCAAGGGTAAGAGTTCCAGACCTCCAAAGTCAGCCGCGATGTTTACATAGAGACTTGAAAGCTGGCCCCCCTTGCTGTCATATTGTATATATATATTTTGTTCAATGTAAAACTTATTTGAGACCCTACTGTTCTGCTTGGAGCAAAGTTAACCCCTTGGCTTCTACTCCTTGAGTAACCTTCCTTTTGACATTTCTTGCACCATCAGCAAATACTTAACCCTGCGCCATGCATTCCATACTTTGTCCCAGCTCATAGTCAACAGCCCCATGTCACCTGGGACAAACTGTTTTCCCACAAAAAAGGGACCTCTCCAAGTAAATCAGATTGAAATTGCTTTCTCTCTCCTGGCCTGCGGGACCCTCCACTATTCGTAGTCACGCTTCCTTTCTCAGCACCACTCAATCAATTTACTTAATCTTGGGGGTGATGAGGCTACAGAAGTATCTCACATGTTTGAATAAATGTTTTTCCTGCCCCATATCTTTATTCTGCTGACTCAGCTGATACCCTGTGCCCAAGAGGAAGAAAGTCCCAAGGCAGGGCTTGAACTGAAATGGTAAATAAACAGCTGAGAGAGGAAAGGCAGCCATCCACATTCTGGTGTGATCCATACCTGCCCCATTAGCTAGCTAGAAAATAATCTATCAAGGGAAATTAAAATGTATTCTAAATTTTGGATTTGCTAGTTTAGTTCTTACTAGCAATTGTTACCATCATTATATAAATGAGGAAACCAAATCTTAGGGAATTTTCTCTAAGTCATATAACTACTGAAAGGCAGAGCCAAGATTTGAATTCAGGTCAGATTGACTCAAACTCCCACTCTGGTATTTGAACAAAATCCGATGATCTGAACAGGCGAAACTGGGTGGGACGGGAAGAGGCATTCCAGGGGCAAGGACAGAGTGAGGAGAGCCACTGGGCAGTCAGGTCCGGAAGATGTTTCTTGCTTTGTGGTTTATTTCACATTATGGTATACACAGATATGTTATCTCCTGTTCTTTTTATTTCACTCCTCTGAGGTAGGGAAGGAAGGCGGAGTTTATTGCCTTAGTCCCACAGCAGGAGTCCACGTCACAGCTGGTTTGGAAGCACTGTGATGTCAAAGTTGTCCATGCTTGTTGCACTACGTGTCCCTGTGATCACAGGCACACGAGCAGGATGCTTAGTCTAGGGCTGAGTCCTCCTCCCTGTAACAGGCCCTCTGACCTCCCCTTTTGCCTTTGTTGTTCTAAACTTCTAAGGAACATATTGATGGGCTATAGAAGAACTTAGAAATGGGAGAAGATAAGAAACTCCAAGTCTTTTGATAATCTGGTTTCCATAGGAGAATAGAGGGAGTGATTTGTGATAGATGTAAGAGAGTAGTTTTTCCTTCCTCAATAGTTTATTTGTAAACTGTCCCATGTCTGATTTGAACCACAGATGTCTTCCCAACCCAGCTGGGCTAACTTTATCATGGAAGACAGGGACCAACAGATATCACTCTGGGAGAGGGGCTAAAATTCTCTTTGCTGCAGGGCCCAAGGACAAAGCCAGGACAAGAGGGTGGGGTCTACAGGGAGGCCATGGTCGGCTCAGGAAGGAGGAGATGCCTTGTGGGTGGCAGCCACGATGGTGGGAGTCACCTGGGGTGTCCCAGTCAAAGCCAGAGGCCTTATTGTGTGTGTGGATGTGAGCTGGTGTTTCCAGCATCAGGTCAAGAGATACTTTTAAGAACATTAGAAGGTTTGGAATCTTTTTTTAGGGCTTTGAGAAAGCCACAGGGTGATAGCATGACATCCCTTCACCCCTGCAAGAAATTCCAGAAATCTCCATATGTATGAAGGTTCCCAAATATTTTAAACTCCAATAAGCAATGAGCCCTCAGTAAGTCCTCCACAAAATAAACACCATCAACAAAAACAAATACTGAAACAGTCAGATGCCTGAAAAATCCCAGATGAGCTTAAAAACCTTTCTGTCCAAGTATTGTGATCCTTTCTGTCCCATGCCAGCCCTATCTCATCCTGTGGCATCAGTGTCATGGTGGGAGCAGTTTGGGAAGGGAGGAGAGAGATTTTACTTCTCCAGAATCATTTTCCTGCCTTGCAATCCTATCAGCTCCCTGCAGTTCCATCAGCTCCTGGCATGTTTTCATCTCCCCATACTCTGAACCCCTTTTAGGATTCCTGTGGGGAGAAATTCATGCTCCTTGCTAAGATGCAGGACCAGATTTCCCTGGGGACTCACCACGGTTCTCACAGTGACAACAGGACATCACACCTTTGGTCATGAGATAAAACATGGTGGCCTGAGAACTGGGGCTTACCTCTAAGGTCCAACACGACAGACATCCTCTCTGAGTTTATTATCCATTGAGGATGAGTGCATCTAATTCCCTCCACTGGAGTGCGAAGGGTGAGGGTAAAGTCCTCATTTGGTGACAGAAGCCAGACCTTGTTGGCCAGTATGTGAAGTTCAGTCCCGTGGATGTATCCCATGTGCCAAGAAATGATAACTGGGAAGGTCCTTGCTAGAAGAAGAGCTCGGGACAGGGGGGCCTCTGTAATATAGCCTTTGGGGGTTCAACCAGAAAGCCTTCAAAATTGTAATACTTGTTGGAAAGTTATTTTATGATCATCAAATCTCTTTTGGTGGCATGGTACTATACAGTGAACATGATGAAATTTTTGAAATTGCTTAATTTTTTAAAACAATTTAAACTGCCTAGAACCTCATGGACTTCAGGTCTGGTGTCATTAAAGGTAGACGGAGTTCAGTACACAGACCAACCAGAGTGGCTTTTTTATAAAATCTTCTACCACTTTCGTGTGGAGCTAAGCCCTGGATAAATGGCTTTGAATCCTGGCCCTTCCACTTGGAAACTCCATTACTTTGGTAGGTTATTTGTAACCTCTTTCAGCTTCAATTTCCTCGACAGTAAAATGGCAATAATAATCCCGGGGTGATGTGAGTACTGAATCAAGAACCTAGGTTTGGTGCTCAGAAATGGTCTTATTTTTGTTACTGGCCTGCTGCTGTTTGTAACCTCAACTTCCTTCTTAAATGAAAGCTATAGATAGACAGGAAGTTTTATAAACTGAGAATGCAGGTGACTTGGTTCTAGGTGTCAAAGCTGAGTCCATTTAGGACCTCATGAAAGCCCTGTCGCTGCTGAAGGAGAAGGGAGGAGAGGACTCAGGGCTGTGCTCAAAAAGGCCTCTGGACTGACTCTCCTGCCTGTGACACAGAGCTTCCCAGACGCACCCACCACTTGAGGACTTCCGTGGCTCTTATCTGAATCTCCTGGGCATGCAAATGGGGCTTTGATTTCACAAGGAGGCTTCCTGGTCCGGGCAGCACCGTGAGAACCTGCCTCCCTGTGTATCTTGGCAGGGGTTGGCCGGAACAGGGAAACGGCGGCATGCAGAACCCAAGGAGAATTTTAAAAGAGTGAAGTGGTACTTTCTGAATGTCAAAATTTTTTGTTCAGGCAAAGAGATGATTACTTTGTAGGAAGAGAGGATGGTGGTCATTACACCTGGCAAGCTAAAGTTATGCGGCCCTCTCCCTGTGCTAGGCGCGTGTCCACACAATGGCATTTCAAACACCATCATTTGTGCTATGCTCTCTCTCCCTCAATCTCTACCCCTCCTTTCCCCCCCATAAAATCCTGAGTACCATTGGCAGTTTCCTTTATTCCCAGCCCTCTTCCAGTGAGTGTTTTAAGGACACTTACATTAAACACAGTTATGTTTTTTGGTCTTAGGAGGTGACTGACTCCATATTACACACTTTCCCTTCATAGAGAGCACAGTGAACCCGCATGAACTAGGGACAGGTGCCGACCTTAAAGATAAGTAGATCTGTGTTCCAGTGAGCTATTACTTTTTAAAATGAAATCAGATGGATGAAACAAACTTTTTATTTCCTTTGGGGGTGAAGCAAGGAACTACTTTAGCTCTTTGAGTCCTACCTGGAATAGTCTAACATTATTCCCGATACATTGGCTAGTCCCTGATATTTTTTGTTTTAAAATTTCATCTACCAATCCTCCTAATAAAGCTTATCTGAAACAAATTTCTGTTGGAAATCTGAAGACATCATATTTCATCCTGGGGGCCTTATCTAAGTTTGTCTACTATGACAATTATGAAACGCTTTCTGGGGCTGAAGGTAAATTTTCACTGATACATGTGTATTCAGTTGAGGCACGTCTCCACTCAGTGGAGCCCGAGTTAGGTTTTCACTCCTGCTGTCTGGCACTTTCAAAAGCTTTTCTGATAAAGTCTAAGTGAGCTATATTCTTTCGGATATTTATTTATCATTTTCAATGAATATCCTGAATTTTCCAAGGATTGGAACATTGGGTGCTTCCCAATGTTCTCATAAGAGAAGAATGTACTTTATGATATTTATTCAACACAGGTGGTTTGAGTACCTGCTGTACGCTATGAGGAGCATTTATTCTGTTTTCATCTATCTAGAATATTCTCACCCTGACCTGAGTTCTGTATTGAATGCATTTCTTTATCTCTTAAGGCCAAGTTTTCAAATATCACTTTCTCTGAGAAAGTGTCGCACATCCCTTTCCTGCTTTGGGGTCTGTTGAGACAGTGTATCTGCCAGTGTTTACAGGCTTCTTGTTAGTTTGGGGAGTGCCATGTCCCCCAAGACTGGGGGATTTTTAGAGCGGGAACTTTGTATCTCTTGTGCCTCCTCCTCCTCTGTGTTTTTTTCTTCAATGTCCTCTTGGTTTTCACTTTGTGCTTCTTAGGTACTCAGAAAATGTTTGTTAAATGAAATGTTGAAGGATCTTCCAAATAGGTGTTGAATAAATGCGTTGTCACCTCTTTGGATGAAGGATGCTCTTAACAGGAAGACCCAGGCTCACACTGGACCAGGGCTCTCTGCTGCTTCTGAGGTCCTCCTGGGTCTGGAGAGGCAGCAACCCAGTGCCAAGTGGCTGAGCACACACACCCGGTCCACACACCACCTCCTGCAGTGCGAGGGGTGGTCTGCCCGCTACTTTTGGTTTCATTTAGTTTGGCCGTATGCTGAAAGAATTAGTGGTAGAGTTTATTTTCATATTGGGTGGTCTGCAACACGGATCACCACCAGCCATAAAGCCCCACCAGTGAAATCAACAAACGGGTTACAGTGGTGTGAATTACCGCCCTCGAAGCAGTTACAGCATTTGCTTTGCTGTTCCCTTTTTAGTGAATGAGGCTCACATTCATCTCGGTCATGTTTCTGTCTAATTATCCTGTATTCTTAGCAAGCGGCATCTGAAATGATGACATTTTACCAGATTGCAAGACAAATGAATAAAACTGATATCCAAGGGTGAGGAAGGAAAAGAAAACCTCATGACCTTAAAAAGGAAAATGAAAGTTCTTTGTTTTTTTTTTTTTTCTATTTTTATTTTTTAATTTAGACATTTAATTTATATTTTTCTGTTTATGTCACAATCCAGAAAGGATGGGAAATAAGAAACAAATGTTTTCCTCAAAGTATGTGCCAACTGCTCCTGAGGTCAAAATTCCCTTCTCCTGACCTCCCGGCTCCATTTTTTTCTCAGACACCCTATGTGACCCCTGTCTGACTCTGAGACTGTCCTATCATGAGGGATGACAGGCCTATGCTGGGCTCTCCTCAGATGCCCACCATGTCCAGTTGTGACCCTGATGGTGAATTTTTGGAAATAGGAGCAGCTCTTCTTTTGCTCACAGCTTCAAGGGCAGAAGCCACACCTTCCAGAGGTGTCCTTGGGAAATTCAGAAATGATGCAGGGTGCCAGGTAAAGGTCATTGCCCTCAGAACCGAGGCTGGGTGCAGTGGCTCACACTTGCAACTCGAGTACTCTGGGAGGCTGCGGCAGGAGGATTCCTTGAGCTCAGGAGTTAGGGACAAGCCTGAGCAAGAGCAAAACCATGCCTCTATTAAAAATAGAAAAGTTAGGTGTGTGACATGCGGGTGCCCGTAGCCCCAGCTACTCAGAAGGCTGAGGCAGGAGGATCGCTTGAGTCCAGAAGTTTGAGTGAGCTATGACGCCATGGTACTCTAAGCCTGAGCAATGGAAGGAGACTCTCTCTCAACAAACAAACACTTGCCCAAGCTGGCCAGATGTGGCTTGTGTACCACCTCCTGACAGTTGGTGTCAGTCTTGTGAGCTCAAAACTTTTGAGCTTGTTGGATAGAGAGCCTCAGTCCAGAGGCTTCCTGAGCCAGTCACCATGATTCAGAGAATGTTGCCTTCAAGTGGCAAAGTAGAATGAAATTTCAGATACTATCCTGCACGTGTAGTTGTAGTAGATTCGATGTTCTTCATTGTAAAGATCTTTGCTATATAGAAGTATGTTTATACACACACACACACACACATATTTAAAGTACACATACATGGCTTCTGTGTAAGCTTTTTTTTTTTCGAAATAGAGTTTCACTCTGTCACACTGGGTGGAGTGCTATGGCTTCATAGCTCACAGCAACCTCAAACTCTTGGACTTGAGTAATCCTCTTTCCTCAGTCTATCAAGTAGCTGGGACTACAGACACCCACCACAACACCCAGCTATTTTAGTAGAGACAGGGTCTCACTCTTGCTCAGCCTGGTCTTGAACTCCTGCTCTCAAACAATCTACCCACCTTGGCCTCCTAGAGTGCTAGGATTAAAGAAGAATTATTCAGCCTAAAGATATTTCAAAATCACTATTATATTTATTTATTTATTTATTTATTTTTTATTATAGATAAAAATATGCACCATAGATGTGGCCCAACCCATCACCCTCCCTCCACCCAAACCTCCCCCCTCCCTTCCCCTTCCTTGGTCCTTTCCTCATAGTCTTGTGGTAT
>CAUYPK010087881.1:0-11496 GCA_963574355.1 Loris lydekkerianus | reverse complement strand
ACGTGGAAGAGTTCAGCCCCAGAGCTGTATACACCAGTGGCAAAGCATCCAGTGCTGCTGGCTTAACAGCAGCTGTTGTGAGAGATGAAGAATCTCATGAGTTTGTCATTGAGGCTGGAGCTTTGATGTTGGCTGATAATGGTGTGTGTTGTATTGATGAATTTGATAAGATGGACATTTGGGATCAAGTTGCTATTCATGAAGCCATGGAGCAGCAGACTATACCCATCACTAAAGCAGGAGTAAAGGCTACTCTCAATGCCAGAACATCCATTTTGGCAGCTGGACACCCAATCGGTGGACATTATGACAGATCAAAATCATTGAAACAGAATATAAACTTGTCAGCTCCCATCATGTCCTGATTTGATCTCCTCTTTATCCTTGTGGATGAATGTAACGAGGTTACAGATTATGCTATTGCCAGGCGCATAGTAGACTTGCATTCAAGAATTGAAGAATCAATTGATCGTGTCTATTCCCTTGATGATATCAGGAGATATCTGCTTTTTGCAAGACAGTTTAAACCCAAGATTTCCAAGGAGTCAGAGGACTTCATTGTGGAACAGTATAAACGTCTCCGCCAGAGGGATGGTTCTGGGGTAACCAAGTCTTCATGGAGGATTACAGTGTGACAACTGGAGAGCATGATCCGTCTCTCTGAAGCTATGGCTTGGATGCACTGCTGTGATGAGGTCCAACCTAAACATGTGAAGGAAGCTTTCCGGTTACTGAATAAATCGATCATCCATGTGGAAACACCTGATGTCAATCTAGATCAAGAGGAAGAGCTCCAGATGGAGGTAGATGAGGGTCCAGGTGGCATCAATGGTCATGATGACAGTCCTGCACCTTCTGACTTGGAGCCTGAATGAAGCTCTGCTTCAGAAAGAAATGTTTCTGGATGTGGATACTTCAGGATTTCAGAAACAAAGAACTGAGTTGATGATCCTTTGTGTCACATTTCTGTCACACACTTTTATTCAAATCCATGCTTTAGCACTTCTGTTAATGTGCTTCTTGTCCTGATGAAAAGTAATAAGTGATTTCATCATTGCCTTCATGCTCTTCATCTTCTCATCTTCCTCTTCTTTATTTTTTTTGCAGTTTGGCTAGAGCTAGGTTCGAACCCACCACCCTTGGTATAGGAGGCCAGGACCCTACTCACTGAGCCACAGGCACCACCCCTCTCCTCTTCTTTCTTTTTCTTGTTTTTCTTCAGCCATGACAACGCCCATTTTTGCTGCATCAGGCTTTTCTTTTCTTTTTTTTTTCTTTGAGACACAGACTCAAGCTGTCACCCTGGGTAGAGTGCTGTGGCATCACAGCTCACAGCACCCTCCAACTCCTGGGCTCAAGTGATTCTCCTACCTCTGCCCCCAAGTAACTGGCCTGCCACAAGGCCCAGCTACCATCATTGTTGTTTGGCAGGCCCTGGCTGGATTTGAACCCACCAGCTCAGGTATATGTGGCTGGTGCCTTAGTCGCTTGAGCCACAGACGCAGAGCCATGTATCAGGCTTTTCTTTAGCTCTGTATATAGCAGTATTCTTCTTTTCATATTTTTCCTTTAGTTTTGCAGACTTTTTCACAAGACTTGTCACCTGCAGCATTGTTACTCCACATCTCTCCCAGTTCTTTTGCAGCATCATCCCAGATAGACCAGGATGTTCTCTTTTGATTTGGGGGCAGTATTTAGAGCAGAAAAAGAAAAAGGCTGAAAGAGTCCTCTTGGGTACGTCGGAATCCTTAGACTTCTTTTTTGTTTCCCCTTTAGGAGGGAGGTTTTCATTTCTCCTTCATAATGGGCCTTGTCTGCCTTTGCCTTATCTTCAAATTTTCCTTTCTGTTTAGCAAACATGGTCTTCCACATATCTTCTATATTTTTCATAATGCCTCTTACTTCATTTGTGGGGCACATTTCACTTTAAAAATTTTTTTGAAACAGAGTCTGAGTCTGTCACCCACGCTAGAGTGCCATGCCTCATCGTAGCTCAAGCAACCTTAAACTTGTGGCTCAAGTGATCCTCCTTCCTCAGCCTCCAAAGTAGCTGGGGCTATAGATATGTGCCACCACACCTGGCTAGTTTTTCTATTTTTAGTAGAGATAGGTTCTTCCTCTTGCTCAGGCTGGTCTTAAAATCTTGAGCTCAAGTAATCCTCTTGCCTTGACCTCCCAGAGTGCTGGGATTACAGGCATGACTCACCATGCCTGTCCATTTTTCATCTATTATAGATTTTATTTTGTAACTATTCCCTTTTCCCACTATACTACCATTATTTTGGATTCAACATTAATATTTTTCTGTCACTAAATTTTCTTTTTTAACTTAATTTTTTGTTTATTTTTAATTTCAGATTAACTTGAGGGTACAAATGATTAGGTTACAATGTTTGCATTTGTTGGATAAGGTCCCTGTTGTTAATTGTGTCCCACACCCAGGAGGTGTGCCATATATCCTTAGATTTTGCCCATTAGGTAGGAGCACACCAATCGCCCCCCCGCCCCCAACTTGAATTAAATTGAGTTTTTCTCTTGTGTGGGTGTGTATTAGTTCATTTACTGGCTTCATGTTAGTATTGAGTACATTTGATATTCAATTTTCCATTCTTTTTTTTTTATTTCTTGAGAAAAGTCTTACTTTGTCACCCTTGGTAGAGTGCTATGATGTCATAGCTTACAGCAACCTCAAACCCTTGGGCTCAACCTCAAACTCTTCCCTACGCCTCCCAAGTAGCTGGGACTAGAGGTATCTGCCACATGCCTGGCTATATTTAGAGAAAGGGTTTCACTCTTGGCCAGGCTGGTCTTGAACTGTTGAGCTCAAGCAATCCACCCACGTTGGCCTCCTAGACGGCTAGGATTAAGGAGTGAGCCACTCTGCCTGGCCTGCTTTTCTATTCTCACGATACTTTACTAAGAAGAATGTGTTTCAACTCCATCCAGGTTAATACAAAAGATGTGACATCTCCATCGTGGCTATTGTAAATTAAGCTGCAATAAACAATCTAATGCAAATGTCCTTATGATAAAATTATAATTTTTTCAGTGTCTGTAGCTCAATGGTTAGGGTGCTGACCAAATACACCGAGGCAAGTGGGTTTGAACCCGGCCTGGGCCTGCTAAACAACAATGACAACTGCAACAAGAACAACAACAAAAAATAGCTGGGTGTTGTGGCGGGTGCCTGTAGTCCCAGCTACTTGGGAAGCTGAGGTAAGAGAATTGCTTAAGCCCAAGCGTTAGAGATTGCTGTGAGCTGTGACACAACAGCACTCGACTGAGAGTGTCATACTGAGACTGTCTCAAAAAAAAAAATTATATATTTTCTTCTTCTGAGTAGATGCCTAGTAATGGGATTGCGGGATCAAATGGAAGGTCTATTTTGAGTTCTTTGAGGATTCTCCATACTTCTTTCCAAAGAGGTTGTATTAGTTTGCAGTTCCACCAGCAGTGTAAAAGTGTTCCCGTCTCTCCACATCCACGCCAGCATCTGCAGCTTTCAGACTTTGTAATGTGGGCCATTCTCACTGGGGTTAGGTGATATCTCAGGGTGGTTTTGATTTGCATTTCTCTGATGATTAGGGATGATGAGAATTTTTTCATATGTTTGTTAGCCATTCATCTGTCTTCATCAGAGAAGGTTCTTTTCATGTCTCTTGCCCAAAGATTGATGGGACTGCTTACTCTTTTTTGTTGATTAATTTCAGTTCTCTGTAGGTTTCAGTTATCAACCCTTTGTCAGATTCATAACATGCAAATATCTTCCTATTCTGAAGGTTGTCTATTTACTTTAATTGTTGTGTCCTTAACCGTGCAGAAGAGTTTTAGCTTAATTAAGTCCCATTTGTTTATTTTTGTTGTTGCGATTGCCAATGAAGTCTTCAGAAATTCTTTCTTCAGGCTGACATTATCAAGAGTTTTCCCCCATGCTTCTTGGATTTTTATTGTTTCATGTCTTAGATTTAAATCTTTTATCTACCTTTAACCAGTTTTTGTAAGTGGTGAAAAGTATGGGTCTAGTTTCAGTCTTTTACATCTGATTATTCAGTTCTCCCAGTACCATTTATTGAATAGGGATTCTTTTCCCCAGTGTATGCTTTTGTGTGGTTTATTGATGATCAGATGACTATAAGTGGCTGATTTCATCTCTTGGCTTTCTATTCTGTTCCATATATCTATTTCTCTATTTCTGTGCCAATATCATTCTGTTTTAATCACTATGGACTTGTAATATAACCTGAAGTCTGGTATAGTGATGCCTCCAGTTTTGTTTTTATTACTAACAATTGCCTTGGCTATATGCATTTTTTTCTAGTTCCTTACAAAACAAAGTACTATTTTTTTCAGTTCTTCAAAGTATCAAGATGATATTTTAATGGGGATTGCATTAAACCTGCAGATTGTTTTAGGTAGTGTAGACATTTTAACAATTTTGATTCTTCCCAGCCAAAAGCATGGTATATTCGTCCATTTTTTAGTGTCTTCTGCTAGTTCTTTTTTTAGGGTTTTATTTAAATCTCTTTGTAAAGATCCTTCACCTCCTTTGTTAAGTATATTACCAGGTATCTCATATTCTTTGAAGTTACTATGAAGGGTATTGTATCCTTGATTTGCTTCTCATTTTAACTTCTATTGGCATATACAAAGGCTACTGGTTTATGGGCACTGATTTTATACCCTGAAATGTTACTGTATTTCCTGATCACTTCCAGGAGTCCTAAGTATAAGATCTTATCATTAGCAAAGAGTGAGATTTTGACTCTTCTGCTTCTATTTGGATGACCTGTATGTCCTTCTCTTGCCTAATTGCATTGGGTAGAATTTCCAGAACTGTGTTGAATAGTAGTAGTAATACAGGACATTTTTGTCTGGTTCCAGTTTAAGTGTAAAAGCTTTTAGTTTTACTCCATTCAGCATGATATTGGCTGTGCATTTACTGTAGATGGCTTCAATCACTTTAAGAACTGTGCCATCTATGCCTATTTTCGTTATTATTATTATTATTTGAGACGAAGTCTCACTCTGTCACCCTGGGTCAAGTGCCATGGCGTCATGGCTCATAGCAACCTCAAACTCTTGAGCTTGAGTAATTATCTTGCCTCAGCCTTCCAAATAGCTGGGACTATAAGTGTGTACCACTATGCCAGGCTAGTTTTTTCTATTTTTAGCAGAGTGAACTCCTCAGCTCAAGCAATCCACCCATCTTGGCCTCCCAGAGTTTTAGGATTAAAGGCATGAGCCATACCACCCAGCCCTCTGCCTATTTTTAAATGTTCTTATTAGGAAAGGATGGTGAATTTTGTGAAATGATTTTTCTGCATCTATTGGGAGGATCACATCATCTTTGTTTTTGCTTCTATTTATGTGGTGAATTACATTTATGAATCTGTGCATGTTAAACCAACCTTGCATCCTTGGGATAAAGCCTATTTGATTATGATGTATATTTTTTTTAATGTATAGCTATAATTGATTTGCAAGTATTTTATTGAGTATTTTTGGATTAGAAATCATTAGTGAAATTGGTCTGTAGTTCTACTTTTTCATTGGGTCCTTACTTGGTTTTTGATATCAGGGTGATGTTTGCTTCATAGAACATGTTGGGAAAGTTTCCTTTCTTCTAAATATTTTGGGTTAGGTTCTGCAGTATGAGTACAAGCTCTTCTTTGGAGGTTTGATAGAATTTTTGTGTGAAGCTATCTGGTCCAGCGCTTTTTTTGTTGGAAGCATTTTTACTATCTTTTTGATTTCTGTGTTTGACATTGGTCTGTTCATGAGAACTGTTTCTTCCTGGTTAAGTCTAGGGAGGTTGTGTGATTCCAGGTATTGGTCTGTTCCTTCTACATTATCAGATTTCTGGGCATAGAGTTTTTAATACTAGTCAGAGATAATCTTTTGTATCTGAATGGTATCTGCTGTTATTTTCTTTTTTCCTTTCTGATTGAAGTTATTAGAGATTTTACTTTTCTGTTTCTAGTTAAACTGGCCAAAGGATTATCTATTTTGTTTATCTTATTAACAAACCAAGCTTACAGCAACTTCAAACTCTTGCCCTCAAGGGATACTCGTGCCTCAGTTTTCCTATTTTTAGTAAAGACTCTTGGGTCTCTACCAAAGGGGGGAGGGGAATATCACTCTTGGTCAAGTTGGTCTCAAACTCTTGAGCTCAGGCAATCCACCTGCCTTGGCCTCCCAGAGTGCTAGGATTAGAGGTGTGAGCCACTGCACCTGGCCTGTTTCATTGATTTTTTGAATGATTCTTTTGTTTTTAATTTCATTTATTTCTGATTTCATTTTGATTATTTCTTCTGCTAGGTTTGGGATTGTATTTCTCTTCATTTTCCATTTCTTTGAGATGATTCATTAGGTTGTTGATGTGTACTCTTTCTGTTTTTTGGATGTAGGCATCTAATTCAATAAATTTTCCTCTTAGGACTGCTTTTGCAGTATCCCACAGGTTTTGGTAGCTTATGGCTTAATTGTCATTATGTTTGAGGAACCCAATAATTTCTTTCTTTATCTCTTCCAACTGTCACTCAGCAGAAGGTTGTTTAGTTTCTGCGCCTTTTCATGGGGGGGTGGAAATTTTTGTTGGAGTTGAGTTTCACCTTACTCCTTTGTGGTCTGAGAAGATATAAAGTATAATTTCAGTTCTTTAAATTTTATTGAGGTTTGATTTATGTCCTAGGATATAATCTATTTTGGATTATGATTCATGGGCTGATGAGAAGAACATATACTCATTAACTTTGGGATGGTATGTTCTGTATGTGTCTATTAAGCTCAATTGTTTTTGGGTCTCACTTAAGTCCCTTGTTTCTTTGCTTAGTTTCTGTTTACAGGATCTGTCCAGTTTTTTCAAAGGGACATTAAAGTCTCCAGCTATTATGATCTTATAGGATATCATATTGTTCAAACCAGTTAGGGTTAATTTCACAAATCTGGGAGCATTTAAGTTGGATGCATATGTATTTAGAATTGCAATGTCCTCTTGTTGTATTGTTCCCTTTCCCAGTATATAGTCAACATCTTTGTCTTTCTTTACTTTTGTTGCTTTAAATCTACTTGTATCTGAAAATAAAATTGTAAGCCCCCCCCCATTTTTTTTGAGACAGGGCCTCAAGCTGTCACCCTGGGTAGAGTGCCATGGTATCACAGCTCTTAGCAACCTCCAACTCCTGGGCTCAAGAGATTCTCCTGCCTCTATGTCCCAAGTAGCTGGGACTACAGGCACCCACCACAATGGTTGTTTTTTTTTTATTATTATTTTGTTGTTGTTGTTGCAGCAGCCATCATTGTTGTTTGGTGAGCCCCAGGCCGGATTTGAACCCACCAGCTCAGGTGTATGTGGCTGGTGCCTTAGCCACTTGAGCCACAGATGCAAAACCTGTAACCCCTTTTTAATTCTGATTTTCATTTGCCTGAAATATTATTTTCAATCCTTCATCCTGAGTCTTGTTTTGTCCTTTGAGGTTAGGTGTGTTTCCTAGAGAAAGCATATAGATAGCTTGTGCTTTTTTATCCAGCCTGTGCCTCTTTAGTGAGGAATTCAAGCCATTCACATTTATTGATAGAATTGATATGTATGGTGGAGTTCTATTTCATTTTATTTTATGATGGTCCATTGCTTAGTTTTATTCCTTGTGCCATTGTGGAAGCTATGTTTTGTCCTTTGGTTTCTGTATGCCTACTTTCCTGAAAGTTCATTGTGATGGTCAGTGTGGAAAATGTGTCTGAGTATTTCCTGAAGGGCTGGTTTTGTGTCAAATTTCCTCAATGTTTGCATGTCAGTAAAAGATTGAATATCTCTATTGAAAGTTTAACAGGATACATAATCCTGAGCTAAAAAGTATTTTGTTTAAGAAGGTTAAAGTTAGATGACCACTCTCTTTTGGCTTGGAAAGTTTCAGCTGAGAAGTCCGCTGTCACCCTGATGGATCTGCTCCTATAGGTAAATTGGTGCTTACTTCTGGATCCTTGCAGAATTTTTCTCTTTCATTTTGACCTTTTCCAAGTTCATTACAATGAGTTTAGGAGATGCTATTTGTGTTCAGACAAACTTGAGTTAAATATCCATCTGAAAGTAGTACGTCAGGATCTTTGGTGATGCTTGGGTAATTTTCCATTATGATGTCCTTTATGATGTAGGGCTTCCATTCCTTTGGGTCCTTCTTTTTCTTCTTCAAGGATACCTATAATTCATATGTTTAAATGCTTCATGAAGTCCCATAATTCTCTAAGCGAGTGTTCTGTTTTTATTCTTTTTTCTGACTCTTTAAATGCCTGAGTTAGCTCAAAAGCCCTATCCTCTACCTCTGAGATTCTTTTTTCTCCATGATCTAATTAGTTATTGACAGATTCTACTGCATCTTTAAGTTCCCTGAGTGACTCAGTCAATTCCTTAAGCTTTGATATGTCTTTCTAATTTCACCATGTCTTTCATTCCTTTCTTGGTTTTGTTTTTGAATTTACTTTTGGTAGTTTTCCATTTTCCCTTCAATCCCCTTCATTTTTGCCATCCAAGCTCTAGATTCCCTTTCTATCATTTCCATAATTTCTGTATAGATGGGATCCTCTGTAGATACTTCAGGATCCCTTTGGGCTTGATTTATTCTGGTTTTTCATGTTGCCAGAACTTTGTTGTTGGTTGCTCTTCATGTATGTTTTCTTTTTGTTCACTTCCTTCTTTTACTTTTTCCTCTCACGTCCTCCTTCTTCTTAAATTTTCTGGACTCTGTGCTTTGGTGTTGGTGTGGCTTTTTAGAATAGGAACAAATGGAAGAGAAGAGTAAAGAGTGAGAACGGAGGAAAGAAAAGAAAATAAAAAGAAAGATCAGGAGGCTGAGGCAAGAAGATTGCTTGAGCCCAGAAGTCTGAGGTTGTTGTGAGCTAAGATGTCACAGCACTCTAGCTTAGGGCAGCAGTGTGAGACTTTGTCTAAAAAAAAAAAGAAGAAGAAGGGTGAAATGAAAAACAAGAGAGAAGAGGATGGAAAGTGAAAAATAAGAGTAATTGTGGTGTTTGGCAGGGTGCATTGACCCACACCTGCAATTCTGGGACTGAGGCAGATGGGACACTGAGGTCAGGAACTTCTTACCTGCATGAGCAAAAGCAAGACCCTGTGGCCCCAAATATAGAAGAAAATCAGCAGTATATAAGGATGGGGACCCATAAATAAATTTCTTCAGATAGCCAAAGTTAGAAGGATGCCCTAGACTAGGGGCTCAAGGCTTCTTTGAGTCAAGCCAGTGCTGTGGCACCCCAGCCAAGGCCTCAGAGAAAGGCCTTGTTCCATAAATAAAATATAGAACAAAATAGAAAAACAGGACAGAAAAACAAAATAATAATAATAATAAAATAAAATAAGGAAAGAAAGAAAAATAAAATTATAAAAAATGAACAAAGAAGGGGTCTTTTAGTTGTTTGAGAAATTTATGAGGGACAGATGAGAAAAGTAGAAAGATCTCTACAAAAATAAAGAAAAGAAAGAAGAAAAGGCAGAAAAACCATAACAAAAATGGCGCCCTTGATAATGAAGAAAGTAAAAATAGAAAAATAAAAACATAGCAAAATAAAAGTAAAAAAGAAAAAAAATGGAAGAAAAAAATTAAAAAGTATATAGCCTAGACAACAGGTGGTGCTCCAAGAAGATAGGAAGAAAGGATACATAATGTAATATACTTCCTGGACACCTAGAAGTACTCTGGAGATGCATAACGAACTGCTATCTAGTTGCCTTGGAGAACTGGTCCCTCTTCTTAATTTACTTGCCTTTGATAAGGGTGTGGTCCCTTTGCTAGCATTCAATCACTGCAGGGTTAGGAGCCTGAAGTTCTCCCTAGAATTCTTAGGAGACATGCCTTGACTTTCCAAACAGTACCCCTTGGCCACCAAGGTGCTTTCAAAGAGGTGTGGGACCCACACAATTCTCCCCAAGGTGGCTGTCCCAGCTCAGCAGGTGCACCAGAGCCAGACATGTGCTGAGACCCTGCAGACTGTTCTTCCCTGGCTGCCCTCCCACAATGGCAGTGCCCTGCCAAGCCCCTTAGAGTTCCACACTCCCCAGTGATTTAATCGTGGCTACTGGGTGCCATTCAAATTCACTTGCTTGCTTAAACCCTCCCAATGCAGCTCTGATGAGCACCCAAGTCCAAAAAAAAACCTGTAGGACAGGGCTTCCTGATCTCTAGCCCTCTACAAAGGACCAAACAGCAACCTCAAATGCCTGGATTCAAGCAACCCTCCTACCTTAGCCTCTTTGGTAGCTGGAACTATAGGTGTCCACCACAACGCCTGGCTAATCTTTCTATTTTTAGTAGAGTCTTGCTCTTGCACAGGCTGGTCTTGAACTCCTAAGCTAAACAACTAAAACAACTCAAACAACTAAAAGACCCCTTCTTTGTTCATTTTTTATAATTTTATTTTTCTTTCTTTCCTTATTTTATTTTATTATTATAAAGTGCTCCTCCCCCTTTGGCCTCCCAGAGTGCTAGGATTACCACACCCTGCCTGAGTTTTCATTTTTAAGTGGTTGTATTTTAGTTCCAGTTTTTTGGATTCCAATCACATTGGGTCACAGTCATGTCTAAGTTATGTTCTTTTTAGGCACAGTGTCACCCATGTAGCCTTGTACATGTCAAGGAGCCCCTAAATATTGTACTTAAATATTTGTGTATGCTGCATGTAAAAGCAATGTTTTGGGAATAATTATAACTCTTATAATTTTCTTTATTTATAAAACATTAAGTGCCCATGAAGTACATATTGGGCTAGGTGCAGTGGCTAATGCCTATAATCCCAGTGCTTTTGGGGGTGAAGCCAGAAGGACCGCTTGAGCCCAAAAGTTGGAGGGTGCAGCGAGCTGTGGTCATGGCCCTGCACTCTGGGTGACAAAGCAAGATCCTGCCTCTTAACATTCCCCAGAGCTATTAAGAAGCGTCTGGAAAACATATGTAAACTAAGGATTACGTGGCTCAAAAACAGTAAAATGTTGCTTTCTGCCCGTGAATGGGCTCACTTCAGGATTTCAGAAAGGCTCTCTAGCTTCCTGGTCCCTGAATGTTTTCCTGCTTATCACTCACTGCAGTGGCTTGCCAGTGCCAGAAGTTGCTGAACCAGGTTCACAGCTGTATCTGAAACACATACCCTTGTACCTCTCATGCCAGAAGATGGCAGCTACATCATGCAAGGACTCCCAAGCCTCTGACTTCTGCAGGTAGCTTATCCTAACATCTTATTTGTGGACTATAGAGTATGTGGCATTTCAGGTAGGCATGGGGTGAGGAGCTGGGCTTTTCATCCAGCTCTGTCTCTGGCCAGGATGACACCAAGCAGATTATTCTCCAACTTGGGTGCTGGGAGCCGAAAACCTAAGAATAAGCTTATCAGGAATATTCACAGCCGGTTTAACAGGAATAGTCACAGCTGGAAAGCATTTAAGGGCGAGTAGGGCATTGTTACCCTTGGCTCCAGGAACTTGGTTCCAGACACTAA
>CAUYPK010087879.1:0-18398 GCA_963574355.1 Loris lydekkerianus | reverse complement strand
GGGGAGAATCTATTTCCTTATCTTTTCCAGCAGTTAGAGGCCCCATGTGTTCTTTGATCTGTGGTCCCTTTCTTCATCTTCAAAGCCAAAGCCAGCAATGCCAGATGAGTCGTCTTTTTTTTTTTTTTTTTTTTTTTTTTTTGGCAAAGCCGAAAGCTGTTGGCCGGGGTGGAGTGCCTGTGGCATCACAGCTCCCAGCAACCTCCAACTCCTGGGCTCAAGCGATTTTCCTGCCTCTGCCTCCCAAGTAGCTGGGACCACAAGCACCCGCCACGCCCGGCCATTTGGTTGCCGCCGTCATTGTTGTTTGGCTGCATTCGACCCCACCAGCTCAGGTGTATGTGGCTGGCACCTTAGCCACTTGAGCCACAGGCACCGAGCTTTTATTTTTATTTTTTTATTTTTTTGAGACGGAGTCATAGCTCACAGCAGCCTCAAGCTCTTAAGCTCAAAAGTGATCCAGACCAGGCATTTTTTTTGTTGGGAGTTTTTAAATTGTTTCCTTGATCTTAGTGGTTGAAATTGGTCTGTTCAGGAGCTCTATTTCTTCCTGGCTAAGTCTAGGGAGAGGGTGTGATTCCAAATATTTCATCCTTTTCTAATCCATTTCCTTCACATTGTCAAATTTCTGGGCATAGAGTTTCTGGTAGTATTCAGAGATAATCTCTTGTATCTCTGTAGCATCAGTTGTTATTTCCCCTTTATCATTTCTGATTGAGATTAATGTGTATTTTCTTATGGACTTGTGTATATATTGTTGTGGATTTGTGTACCTATTCTTATGACTTATGAAATGCTTCTAAAATATAAATAGCTAAACATGCAAATACTGATTCTTAGGGATTTTCTTTTTTGATTAACCTAAGGATCCAGATGAGTAGGTTATATTGTCTGCATTTGTTAGTGTCTGAGCTGTAGTTAAGCCTTCACCTAGGAGGTATGCTGTATACCCCTACATTGTGCCATTAGGTGGGAGATTCATAGGTTTTTGCCAAATTGTGCTTCAAAACAAATTGTTATGCTTATTCCCATTCCTGCCCTTAGTGATCGTTTCCCTATAGCTGCACCAAAACATCATTATACTCATCTCTTTAGCAACCAGGGAGGTGAAAAAGAAATTCTCATTTTTTATTTCCAGTTCTTTGATTATTCATTCAGATGAGTACATTTTCATGTGTTTATCAATTGTGTGTGAAGTCTGTAAGTTGCTAGTTGTTTTTCATCCCCCATTGGTCTATTTCTCATTGAATCCATTTTATACACTTGACATGTGAAATATTTGAGAATAGTGAGGGGAGTAATTACACTTGTGGGCATATACCCACAAGACTGAAAGCAGGATGTGTGTAGATATCTGCACACTCACGTCACAGCAGCATTATTCATAATAGCCAAAAGATGAAAGCAACCCTAGTGTCCACCATCAGACAACTGGATAAATAAAAGGTGGCCTGTCCATCTGCTGGAATGTTATTCAGCCTTTAAAAGCAAGGACATTCTGACATGTTATGACACAGATAAACTTTGAGGGGCTTACGCCAAAGCAAAATATGCCAGACAGAAAAGGACAAATATTGTACGATTTCACTTATATGAAGGAATCAGAGTAGTTAAGTCCATAGAGACAGAGAGTGAGGGCCAGTGCCTGTGGCTCAAAGGAGTAGAGCACCGGTCCCATATGCCGGAGGTGATGGGTTCAAACCCAGCCCTGGCCAAAAACTGCAAAAAAAAAGAAAGAAAGGAGACAGAGAGTGGCACAGTGACTGTCAGGGCCTGAAGAAAGGGAGGGACAAGGAGTCATCGTTTAATGGATACAGAATTTTAGATTTATAAGAGGAAAAGAAGTCTGAGTATTGGTTCGGCAACAACTGGTAATGTACAAAGAAAGTACAAGAGAATCTCTGTAAGACTATGAGCTGATTTTTCAGCAGAAGAAACCTTGTAGTCCAGAAAGAAATAGGAAGATATATTCAAAATGCAACAAGACAAAGTCATCAAATAAGAATATTATTCCTGGCAAAATCATTCTTCAAAAATGAAGGAGAAATAATGTTTTTTCATGAAAAACAAAAGCTGAAGGAGTATATCACCACTGAAAATGCTAAAAGGAGCTATTCAAGTTGAAACAAAAGGGTGCTAAAAAGTAACATAAGAAAGAAAATTGTTGGTTAAAAATAAATACATAGGCAAATATAGACTACTGCAATGCTGGAATGGTGCTGGGTATATCACTTTTAGTTCTAGTGTAAAAGTTAAAAGACAAAAGTAGCACACAATCCTCACGTCCTAAACTCCTTCCATTAGGCCCCACATCCTGGCACTGTTCCCTATGTCATTAACATGTGAGTTTTTGAGAGGACATATATTCAAACCATGGCAGTTACAAAACAAATCTTAACAAATTTGATAAGATTGAAATTATACTTTTTTTTTTTTTTTTTTTTTTTTAAGACAGAGTCTCAGGCAGCGCCTGTGGCTCAGTGAGTAGGGTGCCGACCACATATACTCCAACAAACTCCAACAAAAAAATATCCGGGCATTGTGGCAGGTGCCTGTACTCCCAGCTGCTTAGGAGGCTGAGGTAAGAGGATCGCCTAAGCCTAGGAGTTGGAGGTTGCTGTGAGCTGTGATGTTACAGCACTCTACCGAGGGTGATAAAGGGAGACTCGGTCTCCAAAAATTAAAAATTAAAAAAAAAAAAAAAGAGTCTCACTTTGTCACCCTCAGTAGAGTGCTATGGCATCACAGCTCACAGCAACCTATGTGATTCTCTTGCCTCAGTCTCCCAAGCAGCTGGGACTACAGGCGCCCACCACAATGCCTGGCTATTTTTTTTTGTTGTTGTTGTTGCAATTTGGCCGGGGCTGGGTTCGATCCCGCCATCCTCCGTACATGGGCCCTACTCGCTGAGCCACAACATGCCCGAAATCATACTATTCTTTCTGACTACAATGAAATAAAACTAGAAGTTAATAGCAGGGGGAGTAAAACCCTGGAAAATCCACAAACACATGAAAATTAAACACACTCCTGAACAATCAATGGGTCAAAGAAAAAAATCAAAGAGGAAATAAAATCTTGAGATGAATGAAAATGAAAATACTACATACCAAAACTTACAGGATGAATCAAAAGCAGTATTAGTTAAGGGAATTTTACAGCAACAGCTGTGCGTATTAAAAAAGAAAAGAGATTTCAAATAAACAACCAAACTTTACATCTGAAGGGATCAGAGAAAGAACAAACTGAGCCCAAAGTTAGCAGAAGGAAGGAAACAACAAATGGTAAAGCAGAAATTAAAAAAAAGTAAAATCTATAAAACTAAGAGTCGTTTTTTAAAAGATAAACAAAATTAAAAAACCTTTAGCTAGACTTACTAGGCAAAAAAGAGAGGAGTGCTGGGCACGGTGTCTTACACTTGTAATCCTAGCACTCTGGGAGGCCAAGGTGTGTGGATTGCTTAAGCTCAGGGGTTGGAGGCCACCTGAGCAAGAGTCTGACCCATCTCTAAAAATAGCCAGGTGGTATAGTGGGCACCTTATAGTCCCAGCCACTCGGGAGGCTGAAGCAAGAGGATCACTTGAGCCCAAGAGTTTGAGGTTGCTGTGAGCCATGACTTCACGGGACTCACCCCCAGGGCAAATAAGTGAGACTGTGTTTCCAAAAAAAAAAGAAAGGAAAGGAAAGAAAAAAAGAGTCTAAATAAATTCAGAAATAAAAGAGACATCACAAATGATGCCACAGAAATAAAAATGATCCTACGAGAGTACTATGAGCAATTATATCTCGACACATTGGGTAACTTAGAACAATTTCTAGAAACAAACAACTTACCAAGACTGACATGAAGAAAAAGAAAATCTGAATAGACCTAGACTAGTATGAAGATTGAATCAGTAACCAAAACCTCCCTATAAAGAAAAGTTCAAACCAGATGGCTTCACTAGTAAATTCTATCAAACATTTAAAGAATAAGTAACACTAATTCTTTTCAAACTCTTTCCCAAAAAATTAAGAAGAGGGAACACTTTCAAACTCATCTTCTGAGGTCAAAATTGCCCTGAACTAAGATTAGACAAAGACACCACAAGAAAAAAAAAAACTGTGGGGCAATTCTCCTGATGAAAAAATCCTTAGCAAAATACTGGCAAATTAGGGCGGCGCCTGTGGCTCAGTGAGTAGGGCGCCGGTCCCATATGCCAAGGGTGGCGGGTTCAAACCCAGCCCCGGCCAAGCTGCAACAAAAAAATAGCCAGGCGTTGTGGCGGGCACCTGTAGTCCTAGCTACTCGGGAGGCTGAGGCAAGAGAATCGCCTAAGCCCAGGAGTTGGAGGTTGCTGTGAGCTGTGATGCCATGGCACTCTACCAAAGGGCCATAAAGTGAGACTCTGTATCTATTAAAAAAAAAAAAAAAAAAAAACCTGGCAAATTGAATTTAATAGTACAAAAGTGTTACATACCATGACCAAATGGGATTTATCCCTAGGATGCAAGGATGGCTCAACATATAAAAATCAATTAGTGTGGGCATCGCCCATAGCTCAGTGCGTAGGGTGCCGGCCACATACACTAAGGCTGGCAGGTTCAAACTTGGCCGAGAATTTCTTAAGCCCAAGAGTTGGAGGTTGCTGTGAGCTGTGATGCCACAGCACTCTACCGAGGGTGACATACTAAAACTCTGTCTCAAAAAATAAATAAATAACAATAAAAATCAATTAGTTGATATATCACAATAACAGAATAAAAGATAAAAATCATATGATTATCTCAATAGATGGAGAACAAGTGTTTGACAAAATCCAACACCTTTTCATGATAAAAACTATCAACATGCTAGTAATAAAATTTCAGCATAATAAAGGCCATATATGAAAAGTTCACAGCTAATATCTTACTCAAAGGTGAAAAGCTAAAGACTTTCCTCTAAGAAAGAAGGCAAGAAGGATGCCCAGTCCAGACACTCCTATTCAGCATTGAACGGGAAGTCCTAACCAGATCAACGCAGCAAGAAGAAATAAAAGGCACTCAAATCAGAAGGATGAAGTAAAACTGTCCCTGTTTGCAGATGACATAATCCTATGCATAGAAAACCTTTAAGACTCCATTAAAAACTGTTAGAACTCAGAAATGAATTCAGTAAGGTTGTAAGTTACAAAATCATTGTACAACAGTCAGTTCTGCGCCAGGTGTGGTGACTCATGCCTGTAATCCTAATACTTTGGGAGGGCGTGGCAGAATGATTGCTTGAAGCCAGGAATTTGAAACCAGGGCTCCGGCCTTCTATGCAGGAGGTGGCAGGTTCAAACCCAGCCCTGGCCAAAAACTGCAAAAAAAAAAAAAAAAAAGAGAGAGAGAGAGAAAATAGCCAGGAATGTTGGCATAGACCTGTAGTCCCAACTACTTGGAGGCTGAGGCAGGAGGATCACTTGAGCCCAGAAGTTGGAGGTTGCAATGAACTATGATAGTGCCACTGTACTCTAGCGCACATAACACAGTAAAACTCGATCTCAAAAAAAAAAAAAAAAAAAGAGAGCGAGCGAAAGGCTTATTGCCTGTAGCTCAGTTGCTAGGGCGCCAGCCACATACACCAAAGCTGGTGGGTTCGAATCTAGCCCGGGCCTGCCAAACAACGACAACTACAACCAAAAAATAGCCGGGTGTTGTGGTGGTTACCTGTAGTCCCAGCTACTTGGGAGGCTGAGGCAAGAGACTCACTTAAACCCAAGAGTTTGAGGTTGCTGTGAGCTGTGACACCACCACACTCTACCAGGGCAACAGCTTGAGACTCTGTCTCAAAAACAAAAACAAAAAGAATTAGTTGTGTATCCATACATTAATGAAATGTCTAGGAAGGAAAGTAGAAAAATGGGCTTGGCGCCTCTAGCACAGGGGTTATTGCTCCAGACAAAATATGGAAGCTGGCGAGATAGAACCAGGCTAGGGCCAACAGCAACCAAAAAGTAGCTGGGCGTTGTGGTGGGCGCCTGTAGTCCCAGCTTCTGGGAGGCTGAGGCAAGAGAATTGCCTAAGCCCAGGAGTTTGAGGTTGCTGTGAGATGTGACACCACGGCACTCTACTGAGGGTGACAGAGTAAACTCTGTCTCAAAAAAAAAAAAAGAAAGAAAGAAAACAATACTGTTGACAATATTACCAAAAACAATAAAATACTAAGGAATAAATTTAAGCAGATCAAAAACTATAGACAAAAAAAACTACAAAACACTGAAGAAAGAAATTACAAAAGGCTTGGCACCTGTGGCTCAAGCAGCTAAGGTGCCAGCCACGTACACCTGAGCTGGCAGGTTCGAATCCAGCCTGGGCCTGCCAAACAACTATGATGGCTGCAACTAAAAGAGCCAGGCATTGTGGCGGACACCTGTAGTCCCAGCTACTTGGGAGGCGGAGGCAGGAGAATCGCTTGAGCCCAGAAGTTGGAGGTTGCTATGAGCTGTGATGCCACAGCACTCTACTCAGGGTGACAGCTTGAGGCTCTGTCTCAAAAAAAAAAAAAGGAAATTACAAAGACACAAACAGATGGAAAGACATTCCATGTTCATGGATTTGAAGACTTCATATTGTTCAAATGTTCCTGTCATCCAAAATTATCTATAGATTTAATGCAATCCCTATTTAAATTCTAATCACATTTTTTTTTTTTTTTTTTTTTTTTTTGCAACAAGAGTCTCAAGCTGTTGTCCTGGGTAGAGTACCATGGCGTCACAGCTCACAGCAACCTCAAACTCTGGCTTAAGCAATTCTCTTGCCTCAGCCTCCCAAGTAGCTGAGGTGACAGACGCCCACCACAACTCCCCTTGGCTATTTTTTGGTTATAGTTGTCATTGTTTGGCAGGCCTAGGCTGGATTTGAATGCACCAGCTCCAGTGTATGTGGCTGGCACCCTAGCCACTGAGCTACAGGCGCTGACCCTCTAATCACATTTTTTACAGAACAAAAAAAAGTTTTTTATATGGAGCAAAAGAAGACCCTGAATAGCCAAAATAATCTCAAAAAATAAAGAACAAAGTTGAATACATTACATTTCTGATTTCAAAACATATTACAAAGCGTGAAAACAGGTATATAGACCAATGGAACAGAGGAGAGAGCCTAGAATAAAAGCCACAAATATACGGTCGACTGATCTTTGACAAGGGTGCCTAGAATACACAATGGGGAAAGGCAACAAAGGATCCTGGGAAAACTGGAAATGTACATGCAAAAGAATTAAAACGAACCCTGATGTTACAACATACACAAAAATCATCTCAAAATGGATTAAAGACTTAAATATAAAACCCGAAACTGAAACCCCTAGAAGAAAACCTAAGGGAATAGCTTGGTGACGTTAGTCATGGTAATGGTTTCATAAATATGACACCAAAAAGTACAAGCAATAAACACCAAAATAAACAAACAAATGGTACTATATCAAACTAAAAGGCTTCTGCAAAGCAAAGAAAACAACATATAAAGTGAAAAGGCAACCTATGGTGGGAAAAGATTGGCAAACCATATATCCAGTAAGGTGCTAATTTCTGAAATATATAGGGAACTCTTACAACTCAATAGAAAAAAAAAAAAAAATATATATATATATATATATATATATATATATATGACCAAATTTTAATAAAGGCTAGAGACTTGCCTGGTGCTATGGCTCACATCTATAATGCCAGTGATTCAGGAGGCTGAGGCAGGAGGATCACTTCCGTCCACAAGTTTAGAACCAGTCTGGGCAATATAGTGAGATCTCTTAAAAAACGAGAAGAAAAGTTAGCTGAGCGTGGTGGCATATGCCTATATTCCCAGCTACTCAGGATCTGAAGTACTTGCGCCCAAGAGTTTCAGTTGCAGTGAGCTATAATCATGTCACTGCACTTCAGCCTGGGCAACAGAGCAAGACCCTGTCTCTAAAAAATGGTATTAATGATAATAAAATAAAATGGGTTAAAGACTTCAGTAGATATTTCTCCAAAGAAGACATATAAATGTCCAAAAGTATATGAAAAGATGCTCTGTGTCACTAATCATCAGTGTCAAAAATCAAAACCGTGATGAGATATCACCTGAATGCCTGCCAGAACGGCTATTATCAAACAAATAAACAAACAAAAGACAAGTGTTAGTGAGGATATGGGGAAATTTCTCCTTTTGTTTCTATACTGTTGATGGAAATGCAAAATGGTACAGCCACTATGGAAAATAGCACAGTTTCCTCAAAGATTTTATTTTTATTTATTTATTTTTTTTTGAGATAAAGTCTCAAGCTGTCACCCTGGGTAGATAGCCATGGCGTCTCACAACAACCTCAAACGCTTGGGTTTAAGCGATCCTCTTGCCTCAGACTCCCAAGTAGCTGGGACTACAGGTGCCTACCATAGCACCCAGCTATTTTTTGGTTATAGTTGTCATTGTTGTTTGGTGGGCCTGGGCTAGATTCAAACCTGCCAGCTTCAGTGTATGTGGCTGGTGCCTTAGCTGCTTGAGCTACAGGTGCTGAGCCTCATAAATTTAAAAATAGAACTACCACATGATTCAGAAATCCCACTTCTGGGACATTTATCTAAAAATAATTGAAATCAGGCAGGGTGAGGTGGCTCAGGCCTGTAATTCTAGCACTCTGGGCGGCCAAGGAGGGTAGATAGCTTCAGCTCACAAGTTCGAGACCAGCCTGAGCAAAAAGTGAGACCCCTGTCTCTACTAAAAGTAGAAAAAAAAACACCTGAGGCAAGAGGATTGCTTGACCCCAAGATTTGAAGGTTGCTGTGAGCTATGACACTACAGCACTCTACCCAGAGTGACAGCTTGAGACTCTGTCTTAAAAAAAAAATTGAGGGCAGTCCCTGTGGCTCAAAGGAGTGGGGCTCCAGCCCCATATGCCGGAGGTGGTGGGTTCAATCCTGGCCCCAGCCCCGGCCAAAAACCGCAAAAGAAAAAAAAATTGAAATCAGGAAACCTTCCTCATTCATCCTTAAACCTCCAGCACCAGTATAGCGCCAGCATATAGTCAACCCTAATAAATATTTGATAAATAAATCAATTGTTATCAAAACAAGGGCAGTCAGAGTGGCTCATGCCTGTAATCCTAGCTCTTTGGGACACTGAGGCAGGAAGATCATTTGCGTTCAGGAATCTGAGACCAGCCTGAACGAGAACAAGACCCCATCTCTTCAAAAAATCAAAAATTTAGACTGGGAACAGTGGCTCACGCCTATAACCCTAGCACTCTGGGAGGCCGAGGTGGGTGGATCACCTGAGTCAGGAGTTTGAGACCAGCCTGAGCAAAGTGACATCCCATCTCTACTAAAAATTGAAAAACTAGCCAGGCATTGTGGTGGGTGCTTGTAGTCCCAGCTACTTGGGAGGCTGAGACAAGAGGTTCTCTTGAGCCTAAGAGTTTGAGGTATGAGCTAATGATGCCATGGGTTAGGGTTGGGGTTACAAAGTGACAGAGTGAGACTGTCTCAAAAAAACAAAAAAGTAGAAAATTTAGCCAGGTGTGGTAGTTCCTGCCCATAGACCCAGATCCTTGGGAGGCTGAGGCAGGAGGGTTACTTGAGCCCAGGAATTTGAGGTTGCTGTAAGCTATGATGACACCATTGCACTCAAGCCTAGGCAATACAGTGAGAACTTGTCTCAAGAAAACAAAACAAAATGCAAACTGGTTCCATTTCTCAATTTTGCATTTTGCTAAAGAAACAATATTTGAGTCATGGAAATCAGCAAAATATGTAATATTTATTTTTTATTCATGGAGACGATAGGTGAGAACCTTAGATGTTAGACTTGGCCAAGATGCCCAGCTCTTAAAACTGGAGATAAATGGGACGTTTCTAATTGGGTAGCCATGAAAAATGAAATGTTGAAGGTCCCCTGTAAAGCAGCCAGTATGACCTTTGTGAAGAAGAGTAGTCGCATTCATCCTAGAGAGAGAAAAAAGCCAACCATGAAATGATCATTGAGACAAATCTGCTCTTGGGTCAATCAATAGACTCTCAAATTTGGAAGACTGTAACAGATTCTTGCCTGGGAAGCTCAAACCAAGAACTTAAGTGGTTTGTGACAAGCAAGTGACAAGTCCCTGACATTACAAAGAGAAGTGAGAGAGCATCCCTACATAATTTGTTCAAAGATGTCTGAACTCATTCGCTGACCCTCCCCTGCAGGCTGTTGAGGGGCAAGGGAGGGTCTCAGCCAGATCAGAGGGAACCTTTCTTTGAAGAGTGTAGTGGGCTTGAGGGGAACAGGCGGTTTTCCATCCCACCCCTCCAACTCAAGGCAAGTAACTGGGCTTTGACAGAAGCCCATCTGGGCATTGCTTATAAGGAAGGGAGAAAGCCTGGGGCCAGGGCCAGCAGGAGCAGGTCCACAGGTGGCTATAGAAGGCAGGACTGGGGAGCAGAGTTGTGGGGTAGACTTTTCCATTTCACTTTTGCTCCCTGTTGTGCTCCATTTTTTCCTTAACTATGAATATGTATTACTTTTGTAGTTTGTAAGAGGTTTGTTATATTCAATTTGTTAAAAAGCCACTTTGGTTCCTGGTTTAGGAAAGAAAGACTCAGAGACGTTAAATCAACACTTCTCACACTTCAACTTATATAAAAGCACCTGGGGGACCTTGTGAACAGCGTGGCTCTGACTCAGCAAATCTGGGTGTGCCTGGAAATCCTGCATTTCCAACAAGTTCCAGGTATGTGGGTGGTGCTCACCCTCACACCACATGTTGAGGATGGGAATGTGACTTGCCCAAGGCTGTCCAGCCACACCAGAATTCTGATCTGCCTCCCAAAGCAAGAGAGACTTCCTCTTGTTTTTTTCTCTCAGTTTCTCTCCCATCCACTAGAAGTCAGAATCTTATGGATGGTGACAAGACATCTGCATTGTCTGGTATTATTTGTTGCATGTAGATGCGGAGAAATGATTTATTTTAAAAACAATCACAGATGATACGAAGTCTTAACCCTCGGTAGAGTCATACTTATCCTTAAGCAGTTATGTAACCTGTTATGTAACAGCAGCAGGAGAAAATGCTGATTGTCCTTTGCAAAAAAGAGTTTGCTGGAAAAGAGCCCTCTAGATAGTAAAGCCTCTCTTTCTGTTCCTTCCTTCCTTTTTTTAGACAGATTCACTGTCACCCTCAGTAGAGTGCTATGGTGTCATAGCTCACAGAAACCTCAAACTCTAGGCATCAAGGAATCTTCTTGCCTCAGCCTCCTGAGTAGCTAGGACTATAGGTGCCCACCACAGCACCTGGCTAGTTTTTTGTAGAGACAGAGATCTTGCTCCTGCTCAGGCTGGTCTCCAACTCCTGAGCTCAGGCGATCCACACTCCTTGGCTTCCCAGAGTGCTAGGATTACAAGCGTGGTCCACTGCGCCCAGCAAGCAAACCATTTCTTCCTTCCCTCTGAGATCTGGGGCCACTGTTGTAAGCCCTGCAGACAGAAAGCACCTCCTCCTTTCACTGAACAGTCCTCCCAACTGCACACAGCCTTCAGGGGTCCTTCCTGACTGTGGCAAGGCCTTTAACCCTCACTGCCTCCATGAATGGGAGGGCTCTTATTCCCCCTTTACAGATGAGGAAACTGAGGCTCCAATTCATTACGTATCTGCCTGGGGTCATACACCTAGAATTCAGTGCTTTGTTTCCATAATGCCACAGTCTCCACTTATCACCACCCTACTATACTAAAAATGATTTGGGTCACCAAGTAACCATCAAGTCTTGGAGGAAGTTTCTGGAGCCTTTCTGCTAGGTTTCAGTAGCTCAGCCCAAGACCCAGTTCTTGTTACGCCCTTTTCCTTTTCCTTTTTTTTTTTTTTTTTTTTTTGTAGAGACAGTCTCACTTTACTGCCCTAGGTAGAGTGCCATGGCGTCACAGGACTCATAGCAGCCTCCAGCTCTTGGGCTTCCGCGATTCTCCTGCCTCAGCCTCCCGAGCAGCTGGGACTACAGGCGCCCGCCACAACGCCCGGCTATTTTTTGGCTGCAGTTCGGCAGGGGCTGGGTTTGAACCCACCACCCTCGGTATATGGGGCCAGCGCCCTACCCACTGAGCCACAGGCGCTGCCCTATGCCCTTTTCCTTGACAGTGAGGATTATAGTTTCTTAATTTTCCTGTGACTGAAATTCATATCTCTTCCGAACACTCCTTCCACTGGCTGTGGAAGCCACCTGTCAGCCAGTTCGGTTAGTCTTAGTTGATTCCACAATTGGCTGGGGCAAGTCAGGGCTTCCTTAGTCATTTCAAGATTTTTTTTTCCCTTTTCTTTCTCCACAGAAGCTCTCAACATGTCTGGCTTATTCTTGTCTTTCAGGTCTGTATTTAAATGCCATCTTCTTAAAAAACCAGTCCTGACCCAACTAAAAATGTCCATCCACTCCTTGGCTCTCCTGAAGTTTCACTTCTCTGTAAGCAGGGGTTGCCAGTGCATATTTCATCGTCTGTGTCTCCAGTTATTATGAACTAATGCTACACTTCCCTTGTGCCTACCAAGACTCTTCAAGGTTTTGGTAATTCAAATTTTGAGTTTGGGGCTTATTTAGCTTTTGTCCATGGTATAAAGAAATAAAACAGGCTGAGCACGGTAGCCTGTATCTGTAATTCCAAGTCTTTGGGAGGCCAAGGCAGGGAGATTCTTGAGGCCAGGAGTTTGAGAGCAGCTTGGGTACGATAGCCAGACCCCATCTATATACAAAAATAAGAAAAATTAGCTGAATGTGATGCCACGTGCCTATAGTCTTAGCTTCCCTGGAGGCTGAGGCAGGAGGATCTCTTGAGCCTAGGACTCTGAGGTTGCAGTGAGCTATGATCTTGCTCCTACACCGCTGCCGAGGTGACACAGGAAGACCCTGCCTCTAAAAAATAAATAAATAAAAAGAACTGAAACAGGTGTTTGTAGCCCTGGCTTTGTATCTCAGAAAGCTGGAGCAGAATGAAAGTCCGGAGGACAGCTGATGTAGGTGAGGGAAACCAGAGAGAAGAGAAGCTTCTCCACTCCACCTTGTGCACAGAAGGCGCAGTGGGTTAAAGTGAAAACACTTCCCCCTGGCTCCCAGCTGCACCTGCCACCTCTCCCACCCCAATCTCCCTGCCTGCCCCAGGGGGTCTCCCTCAGGTGCCTTCCCACTAGACTCAGTGGTTGGTTTTGCCAGGAGCCCTGGCCCTTCGGTGACATGGCTGTGTTTGTTCTGTGCTTCTCTCCCCCCGGAATTGGTCTTCCTCTCCCCTCCCGCCTCCCTGCGCGGCAGCCTTGGTCTCTGCCCTGCTGCGCTTTGTCCCGTGGTGGGTGGAGTCTCTTTCCAACGGCCAACAAGCCCTGTGGCTAAGATTTAAAAATCGAATGAAGAGGTGAACTTACACCTATTGCACACGCTGAGAGCCAGTTTTCATTGTAACTTTACCTCACTGGGAAAGGTAATTTGATAGAAAAGGTTTGCTGAGTTTTCAGATTTTTTTTTTTTTTTTTTTGCCACCCAAACTGGAAAACAGCGCCACCTACGGGTCGTCCGCGCGGTCAACCGGACTATGACTCCCGAGGCCAGCGGGGCCTGGTCCAGAGACAAGTGGGCCCTGGGAAATACTTCCTTTGCACATCCGATGAGCAAAGAAAAAAAACTGGATGTGAACTCTCAGTAACCAGAATCTCCTGTACTTTGTTTTGCCGAGTAGCCATCAGTAAACGCACCTGCGCGCTCTTCCTTCTGGCGTGCTTCAGTCTATGTTCAGCCCTGGTTTTCAGTCAGCTGGGATTGCCCTCCACTCTGGGTCATCTGGCTGCAGAGACTGAGCTGCTCCGCGGGCCAGCAGGGCACCCCCACTTACTACCAGGAATGGGCGTTGTATAGTAAAGAAGGCTAAGGTTGCCCTCCGCTCCTGGAGGTAATCTCCAAGCTATCAGATAGTCCTGCCAATAAAAGCCTTTTTGTTTACTTGGTGGCCTTGGGGTCCTGCCAGATAAACACCATGCGTCAGACACATGTGATTTAGAGTGGAGATCTGATCACAGTATCAGCTTGACCCTTCAGGGACAAGAGACTGGGATCAGCCATGTGGGTGGCCAGGTATGTCCAGGAGACCAAGCCCTACTAAAAACTCTGGCACCAGTGCTCTGGTGAGCTTCCTTGTTGACAGTATTCCGCGTGCATTGTCCCACATCGTTTCCGGAAGAAGCTGAGGCTGTTTGTGACTCTGCTGGGAGAGGACCGCTGGAAGCTCTGTGTAGGGGACTCTCCTGGACTCCACTGTGTTTCTTGGCCGGGCTGATGTTATTTAGTCTGTGTCCTACTTCTGTGATTAAACTACAACCATGAGTACAGTAGCTTCTGGCAAGTTCCACGAGTTCTTCTAGTGAAATGTTGAACTTGAAGGTAGTTGTGGGGACTCCTGGACTTGCAGTTGGTATCAGAAAGGAGAGTGGACCAGGTGCTGTGGCTCATGCCTGAGGTGGGAGTACTTTGGGAGGCTGAGGTGGGAGTATCAGTTGAGGCCAAGAGTTTAAGATGAACCCGAGCAAGAACGAAACCCTATCTCTACTAAAAATTTTAAATATTAGCCAGTTTGGGGTGGGGGGTGGGGGCACCTGTAGACCCAGCTACTTGGAAGTCTGAGGCAGGAGGACACTCAGTTGGAGAGGTTGGGGTTGCAAGGTTGCAGTGAGCTATGATGACACCATAGCACTCTAGCCCAGGTTATAGAGTGAGCCCTGTCAAAGGAAAGGAAAGGGTGGGAAGGGGAGGGGAGGGGAGGGAAGGGAGGGGAGAGGAGAAAGGAGAGAAAAGAAAGGAGGAAGGAAAGGAAGAAAGGAAAAGAAAGAAATGAGGGTTGTCTTGGGGGCTGTTCTTGACTTTAGGAATCTGAACACGTGTCCTGGGTTCTCCGCTTGTTGGCTGGATGAGCCATGTCATCTCTTTGGCCCCCTTTTCCTCTTCACTCAGTGGAGACAGTGTTTGCCCACATAGCGTGTGCCTGCTAGAGGAGGTGGCTGCAGAGATTAAGATGGAAGTGAAAGTCGTGTAATTGTCCAGCTCTATGCAAGTGCCATCATTTGGCCCAAGTGTACTAAGTGTCCCCTCACTTTTAGGCATGTTTGATGATGGCAATGACAATG
The DNA here is from genome assembly GCA_963574355.1 of Loris lydekkerianus. NCBI lineage: Eukaryota > Metazoa > Chordata > Mammalia > Primates > Lorisidae > Loris > Loris lydekkerianus. Next base: position 3,286 of record CAUYPK010087879.1, on the reverse strand, counting down.
AAGATCCCATTTCTACATCTCTGTCTAGAGAAAAGAAAGCGGGATTAGGGCTGAAGAATAAGTACCTGGAGGCTGCGTGGAAGGAGAAGCCATTTCTCTGAATTAAGATCTTAGGAAACACACTCTCATAGTGGATGAATTTAACTATTCACCTAATAAAATAAACACAAATTTAAATTGTAATACACCTGTCAACATGACAAAACTCAAAATCTTGACAACCACTCTGTAGTGAAGCCAAGGAAATACAAAATGGTACCATCCTGTTGAGGAAAATTGAACAATATCTTACAAAATTACCTAAGAGTTACCCTTTGATGCAGTCACTTCTGAGCGTGGGCACCATGGCTCATACCTGTAATGCTATCACTCCAAGAGACAAAGGCAGGAGGATCACTTGAGTTCAGGAGTTCAGAACCAGTAGTTCTGAGCAAGAGTGAGACCTCCTCTCTGTTAAAAATAGAAAAATTAGCCAGTCATTGTTGCAGGCACCTGTAGTCCCAGCTACTTGGGAGGCTGAGGCAGGAGGATTGCCTGAACCCGAAGTTTGAGGTCACTAAGAGCTGAGCTGATACCACAGCACTCTAGTGTGGACAACAGAGTGAGAGTCTCAAAACAAAAACAAAATATCACTTCTGGGCACTCACTCTAAATTACTCCTACCCATTAAGAAAGCATATATGGGCTCAACTCCTGTAGCACAGTGGTTACGCACCAGCCACATACACCAAGGTTGGCCTGTTCGAACCAGCCTGGGTCAGCTAAAAGAACAATGACAACTATAACAAAAAATAGCTGGGTGTTGTGGTGGGCACCTGTAGTCCCAGTTACTTGGGATGCTGAGGCAAGAGAATTGCTTAAGCCCAAGAGTTTGAGGTTTCCGTGAGCTGTGATACCACAGTATTCTACCGAGGGTGACATAATGAGATTCTGTCTCAAAAAAAAAAAAAAAAAAAATCATCTTAACTGTTTTAAAGTGTACTGCTTGGTAGAGTCAAGTACATTCGCACTGTTGTACAACCAATACCCAGCATTTTTTTATCTTGCAAAAAAAAAATGCATTAAACCAGCAGTCCCAAACTTTTTTGGCACCAGAGACCAGTTTCATAGAAGACAATATTTCCGGCCGGGTGTGGTGGCTCACGCCTGTAGTCCCAGCGCTGTGAGAGGCCAAGGCGGGTGGATTGCCTGAGCTCAGAGGTTCGAGACCAGTATGAGCAGCAGTGAGCCAGAGTAAGAACCCGTCTCTACTAACATCAAAAACAGTGGCACAGAGCATCACCAGAGCAAGAAGAAAAAGAACAACAGAAAAGAGTACTTCAAACGAAGAATGAACAACCAAGCTGAATTTAAAATTTTTTTTAAAAATTAGAAAAAAAAAAAAGAAGACAATATTTCCATGGAACACAAGAGACTAGGCCGAGCTCAGTGGTGATTCAAGCTCTGGGGAGCAGCTATAAATATAGATGAAGGTTTGCTAGTTCACCCAGCCACTCACCTCCTGCCGTGCCCCCTTCTTAACAGGCCAGGGACTGGGATCTGACCATGGCCTTGGGGTTGGTGATCACAGCATTAAATTTCTCTCTCCCCCCAAGCCCTTGACAACCACCATTCTACTTACTGTCTCCATAAACTTGACAATCTTAGTCATCTCATGTAGTAGCTGTCCTTTTGTGACCAGTTTATTTCACTTAGCATAATGTCCGCAGGGTTCATCCATGTTGTAGCAGGTATCAGGATTCCCTTCCCTTTAAGGCTAAATATATACCATATTCATTTATGTATGCATCTATTGATAAACACTGGGGTTGCTTCCACCTTTTGGCAGTTGTGAATAATGCTGCTATGAATATGGGTGTACAAAATCTGTGTAAGTCCCTGCTTTCAATTCCTTTGTTCAAATATGCTGTAATTTATTCAAATGATGTTTTATACATGGACACATGGACATTGAAATCATTTTCAATATTTTACAATTACAAATTATGCTAGAATAAATAAATTTATACATATATGCTTTCTTTCTTTTATTCTTTTTGAGACAGAGTTTCACAGTGTAACCCTTGGTAGAGTACCATGGGGTCTCAGCTCACAGCAACCTCAAACTCTTGGGCTTAAGCGATTCTCTTGCCTCAGCCTCCCAAGTAGCTGGGACTACAGGTGCCCACCATACGCCAGGCTATTTTTTGGTTGCAGTTGTCATTGTTGTTTGGCAGGTCTGGGCTGGTTTCGAACCCACTGGCTCCAGTGTACGTGGCTGGCGCCCTAGCCACTGATCTACAGGCGCTGAGCCCTATATTTTATGTTTTGTTTTAGTTTCTAAATTGCCACTGCCTGAGATTGAATGTCATCCTTACTACCAATTAGCTATGTGGCCTTTGGCAAGAAACTTAAGCTGCTTTTGCTTCAGTTTTCTCATCTACAACATGGAACAATAATAGTATCTATTTCACTGGGTTATTCTGATGATTTACTGAGATGATGGTACGCAGGGCCTGGTAGGCCTGGCTTCTGTAATCTATGCTCCTGGAGTCACTCTTGCTCTCTGCTCTTCAGTCCCCTGGAGGGTTTATGAGCCTCGGGCTCCAGGTACTTATTTTTCAGTACCTGCCTCTCCTTCCTGTCTAGACACAGATAAAGTTAGTCAAATTGTGAAAACGGGATCTTTCTTGCCAACGTTGTCATTAGCAAACAAGTTTAGGAGCAAAAGGGCACTCTACCCTAGTGCAAAGCGACGGCATCTGCATAGAGCTGGACAATTCACACAGCTCTTCCCGGTTCATCTCAATCCCTGCACAGCTTCCTCCAGTGGGCGCACAGGTAACACTTTCCCTACTGGGGAATGAGGAAAAAGGAGTTCAGAGAAGCAGTTGTCACAACCATGATTTTCCATCATCCACCTGCAGGGTGACTGCTCTAAAGATGTGTATGGATTTTGCAGATTAGAGTTTAATCGTTATTCTGATATACTTGATAAAACCATTGTAAAATTGGATTTGGAATCCCTTTGCTTTATCACAAAAAATTTCACATTTAATAAAGATAAAATAAAGCTATGAGATTCTTGAAATACAGTTCCATAGCAACTTCATTTCAAATAGGAAAGAAAAACAGAAACAACCTCAAGAACAGGTGAATGTTGGTCTATCTGTACAACAGAAAACGACTCCGCAGTAGAAAAGAAACACACATGCAACAGGGATAAATCTCTAAGATATGCATCAGGAAAGAAGCCGGTGTGAGAAGTTCTCTTCCAATCCCTTGCCCAGCCTGCAATGGGATCCCT